>JAPYZI010002246.1:0-24901 GCA_030523105.1 Ophioninae sp. A BG-2022a | reverse complement strand
ATACAAAATAACCACTTCTCTCGATGATGGTTTGTACACAAAGAAAAACTTTCTAATTTTTTATACAAAAAAAAGTTTCTCTTCGTTTTTATATTTTGAGGTGAATTTTTGGGTATAATTGAAAACGCTCGATTTCAATACGTACCATAAGTGTCCCATAGGCGCCCATTTAAAAAAAAAAAATACAAAATAAGCACTTCTCTCGATGATGGTTTGTTTCAATAGCGTAATATCATATTTGATGGTTATACGGAGGGTTTGAAAGAAATTCCTGCGATAAAATTAAAACGCAAATACCTGGCCTTGAAACTCTAGCTAACCTACGACCACAACCGAAGTACTACGTACTCTCGTACTACGACCGCGTAACGTACGCAAGCTGCATTACGTTATTGACCATCTTGCGGTTTTCTCGTTGAAAAAAAGTAAGTATAGATAGCCACGTCGAACGAGAAGCTTGAAACCATGATGCCTGATGATACACGTCTTGCATTTCACGTTTAGGGTATTGATACGATACACGCGTAAAAAAAAGATCGAATCTGATGGATGGACGGTTGGAGTGCGGACGATCACCGAAACTAAGCAGGATCGGAAGGGGTTGATACTTGGATCGGTGACCGCTCAGCCGTGATTCTAGCTGTGGTGCATCGACCAGTCACCAAAATGCTGATCTTTTTTTTTTTTTTTTTCTTTAGACTTTCGCGAGTAAGCTACCGGACCTACGTAAAGGCCAGTGCTTAATAAAGCTCACGTTTTAAATATAGAAAACTACAAACGGATTGAGCTCTCATCGGATACGGATATTCACAGGGAACAACGGTATATCAATACGTGTAATCCACGAAGAGTTACGGGATCCGCAAGGGCTTGTATTCACGAGGAATACATAAAATCTCCATACGCAATATCCACCATAAACTGTTACGTAAAGCATAAGAGTACGGAACACATCCATGTTTGTGTTTGGTCATACATAATTTTGTTCCCTCCCCATACATTATATTTAACTCGGCCAGGAAACATTAAACGTATGGTAATAGCACGAGCGCGCGCGCGCACTTCAGCAGCGTCAGCTATAGACCTTCCCTTCGACTCTATAAATAATACGGAAACAGTTCATCAAATTTTATTACGTCTGCATTCGTAATAAGATCGACGACGAGGCGCACAATGCTTCTTCGCTGTTAATTTCTTTTTTTTTTCTGCTTTTCTTTTGTTCTCGGAACGAAGTCGGGGCAAAAGGGCGCATCTGAGGGACCCTCTCTTTTTTTTTTGTATCAGCTTTAAGGTTCTGGTGTATTGATTAGTCAACATTATATTTATAATTTATTCGGTCTGAAAATAGAAAAATACAATACGTTTGACCAGGCAAGAGTATGGTGAAAAAATGTAACAAGTTTGTGACATAGTTTGACATATACTTTTATCAAATTGGCTGTAAATCTGGATTCTTAAGAAAAATATTTTAATTATTTTTATTATTGATTTTCGATTCGTTGAAATCAATTGATTTTATGTATTTAAATTTAAATACGATTATACAAACATTTTATTAACTTTTTATATTTTTTTATTACTGGAAAGAAGTTACGACGAATTTTGAACGACATTCTCCACTCTCCAGGTTAAACATAATAATATTTATTATCGAAACTATAATTATTCGAGAAGTGTTGATAACAAACGTGTTCAATTATTATTATTAAAAATGAAGTATTATTTTTAATAATAACAGTAATCAGCTTGAAATATCTGCGTTAGTCCATATTTTTTTACAAACACATACAATCTCGACAGTTTTGTTAACCACTTCCCGCTTTTCGCGTACTTTGTATCAAATCCCGAACTATTAATATTTCCGTTCCAAAGATATCGATCTTCACTTATTTCCCAAATTTTGTGTGTTAAATTTCATTTATTTAACGAATTAATTACTGTCGTATTTACTCGGCAAAATATATACTGATTTTTCACCGACGTAATTCTGAATTCCTATATTACAATATACAAAAATTAATCAATTTTGTTTCTAATGAGGATGTTCATGCAAGTACTACCGAAAAAAACACCGTGCCTGTGTGTTTGTCCGCCTATCGGTCCATATGCGTTAGAGACCCAAACAAATCGATACTTTTGCTTCCACAAGCGTTATATATATATTTTTTTTTTTATACGTCTATACATATACAGCGAATAAATTTCTCTGCGTTATCGTTTTTTTCTTCTTCCTTTAGTCTCTTAATTAATATACCAAAATAGAGGGACGTAAAAAAGAAACAGGGGGGGGGGGGGGTTAAAGATCCCGAGGTAACTCCGCCTCTTATCTCGGTTCGCGACATTCTCGCATATCTAATGTGTGCGTGTTTATATATGGATATATACATCTACCTGACACGTAGCTTGGATGTATGCAGGTGACACACGCTGGACGTTTTATTCCCGCGGTCGTTCCCTGGGGATACACGTAGCCGTGTAAACTCGCAAATTCGAAAATCACCGTTTCGTCCTCCTACTCCCCCCCACCTCCCCCCCCGGGCAGTTGATTCTACATGGCAGGCGAAAAAAATGTTACTTGGATGTGTCTGGGTGTATGAATGTGTACATTGAATGGGAATGGGAACCACTGACCCCGCTAACAGCATCTACACTCCATGAATGGAACGACTTCCACGAATGGTACAGCCTCGACGAAAGATCTACCGCGTGTCACTTTCGTAACTTACTTTTTTGAAAAAAAAAGGGAGTAAAGAGAAATAATATGAAAAAAAATAAGCGAGAAGAAAATAATCGGAGGAAAAATGAGTATTCGTTTCGGTGACAACATCCCAATGGTATTTAGGGTTTTCGTTGCGTACTTCCGATAACCGTTTTTACTTCGTAGCTGAAAACTGATAGTCTGAAGATTTTGCGTAAACGCCTGTACAGGGTGAACGGAAATTTGGACGTTTTTTTTTTTAAGGTTCATTTTAGAGGTCATTTGATACAATGCGCTTTGAGATAGGGGTGAAAGTTGAATCGTCGATGAGTTATTGCGTTGAATATGTTGAATGAAATCATTTGAGATATTTTAGATTTTGCTGACGTCGTACGAAGTTTTTATTACGTACATTTGTCATGTTTATCGCGTTTGTGATTTTTATCCCAGAGTTTCAGGCTCCTCACAGAAAACATTCATAAAAATATATATAGTTTTATTTTTAATTCCACTCTGAATAGAGAATTCGTACTTTTCTGAAATCTGACGAAGGATGATATTTAAGTAAAAAAAAAAAAAAAAAATAGAAACGCATAACCGAAATTCACGTGATGTTAGAATTAAAATATATTTCAATAACTTAAATTCGAATAGTCACTAACTTGTTAACCATTGAATTTGGAAAGTTTGGAGAATTCAAAAGGATAAAATCAGTGAAGTTTTTTGCAATCATTGACAATAATTCACGAAGGTTAAGTAATTCGAAACGATTGTTCGCTAAATTTGTTCGCAATTATTAACGACGTTTGAAGAATTTGAAACGATGGGATCGCTGAAGTTTTTTTTTGCAATAATTTGGGATAATCAAAAAAGTTTGAGGAATTTGAAACGACGAGCGTCGAAATCAACCCAAAAGTGAGAAAGACAGAGCGAGAGGGATGGATCGTAGATAGACATCGAGAGAAGCACATATTCCAAAACCTTTCTTGAACGATAATTCTATCATTTGACGCGAGTCAAACTTTCGAAAATAGGGAGGGGAGGGAAGACATTCGTGTATGGATTTGACACGCTAATTTGAACGTGATGTACTTTGGCAGAGATTCGTTCGATCCTGTGCTACACAAAATACATACATAAATACATACACAAACACACACACATTGGCAAAGGCTACCAGCAAATCTCAATCAAGTCTGGTTCAAGACCACACCAAGTAGAAGTCCTTCGACAAGCGCGCGTATATGTGAGCATTTGCTTGCGACTGTGTGTTTTACACACGTATGTACACTTATGGAAATAGGCATTCGTTCATCATTAAGCATCGATGAAGAACATGCACGGACCTACCCATACGAAAACCCATTTAGGTGGCAATTCTTCAGTTACTCCTCTATGTCTATTTATTCATACACGTTTGATGGTATACGAGTGTATATATGTGCGCGCGCACACATATGTTTACTAAACGCTTAATGCTGTATACAGGGTGTCCCATTCCGATCGCACGTCTCAACAGGATTACGAAATTCGAGTAAAATGGAGGTTCACTGTGACATTGATTAGTCAACGGTATATCAGTAATTTGTTTGGTCCGAAAACATAAAAATACGATACTTTCAACCAGGCGAGAGTTTGGTGAAAAAATGTAAGAAATTGCTTGTAAATCTAGATTTTTAAGAAAAAGATTTTGATTATTTTTATTATTGATTTTTGATTTATTTAAATCAATCGATTTTAACAATTTTAATATTATTATACAAAATTTTGATTATTTTTTATTTGTGGTTACACAAACTAAAATTCTTTTTATTAATAAATGAATAGAATTTTATTTGATAACAAAGTGGAGGTTTTGCACTTGCATTGAAGGGACAACTGTATGGAGGGTTCAAAAAACGATTTTTTCTTTTGTTTTTTTTTTTCTTCTGGGGTATACACTTCTGAAAATAAGTATACGAAAAATTATTTTATTTTTTTTTCAAAAGTGAAAAAGTTACGGCACTTTTTAGCAGGTGCGTGTAGACCGGCCTGAACAGCCGTGTTTAAAAGAGCTTTTTTCCTCGAAGCTCCTTTTTTCTGCTGCTGACGTTAATGGAAGCAGTAATTGTTGGATATATAAAATTTTTGTAATTTTATGCCATTTTTAAAAATGAAAATATTTTAGGTGAAGATAGATTTTAATCCTTCTAGGAATGGAGAAATTCCCGATAAGCGTTCACTCTGTCATTCATACTACTTCAACTACTATTTTTTTCTCAATAAAAATCAATTTGAATCTATTTTTATAAACGTGGAATAATACGTAATTAAAGAAGCTCACAACAAGCTAAAAAGTCAATTTTTTTAAATTCGTGAAAAAGCTTATTATTCTGACAATTGCCCCTTAAATTAATAAAGCACGGAGTGATACTTTCACTCGTTTTACCGTTCTCGCCCCTTCCCCCTCTCGCTCTTTTAGTTTCTATATCGCAGCCATTCTCCGCTCGCAAATAAAGTATCAAATGCAAAATCTTTTTTTTTCTTTCATTCTTCCTCTCCAACGTTTTCAGACGGTTTCCCCCCCACTCTCTCTGTCGCTCTCTCCCTCGTGGTGAGAACACAAATTTATATCATCATTCGGCTTCATTCGCTCGAAGATTATCTCTTCTCGCCTTCTTTTTCCCGTCTCCGTAGCTATTGAAATTTTTTCTTCTTTTTTTTTCATTCTTCAATTCCGTCCTTTCCAAAAATTCAACGAATTTCGTTTCAAGGAGATTCGCGATGTAGAAGAAACACCGCGTCGAATTATTCACTAATCGCGCGCGCGCGCGCGACTCGTCGCACAAATATATATCCGCGCACGCTTTACTCAATCACGCCGGCTAAATAGAACTCGTCGCGGGCTCATCATCGAAGCCTTCGTGCGCGCTTGCGTCACGCGCACGAGGGTTTCTAACGCTAATGATCGCGGCGATGTGTACCGCGTGATCGTTTCTCTTTTGCGGGGTCCCACTCAGGTATACCATCTTTTTTTGTCTGTATGCGCGAGTCTTCCCGCTCGCGCGTTACAGTTGAGCCTGTAATCCCGTTTCGAGATACTTAACGACCCCTTCACTCCACCAATTTCTAGTCGTACACTTTTCTCACTCTCGAGATCTTTCTGTGACGAAGAAAAAAAAAAAACGAAGAATTCGGGCTAATTTTTTTTCCTCGGTCGCTTTTGTCCTCATTGTCCTACGTTCGCGAAGGATTGATGATATTGTATTCGGGATGTGTGTATATATATATAAATAGCTCGAAGAAACACAGTACGCGCATGCGCGGTTGTGCCTCTACGGGCACTAATATCCGCAGTTCTAACATAACCTATATCTGTGTATTAGATATCCACATTTACACATATATACATGACACGTATTTGTAACCGAGGTTCGTTAAAAAAAATATGGTGACTTTTCAAGTATCGCGGGCTTCGATTTTCGATTCTTTTTTTTTGTTATGTTGATACGCGTGTCTCGGTCGTATCCATGCGAATTTGGAACTGAAAACGACTGTGCCATTATGAACTCGGCCTCGAATTTAATTCGGGAGTATCTCGCCCGATATCTCTCGCGCGACAAAATTTTTTTCCAAATTTGATTCCAAAAAAAAAAAACATTTTTTGATGGGAGACCCCATATGCGTTGACGACCGAAATCCCAATAGTCGCGATACGCATCGTACAATATTCAATGTATAAATGAACGATATGATACCTCGTGTTCACATATATTTGCGTATGCGGGGTATATGTGCTCATTTATTTATCGACGTATTACATTATTTATTCCAAATATATACATATATTCGTATATACATAAATGCATGTTTGGCCAGGATACGATCTCGAGGAGGTCCTTTCGCAAACGGCCGTGTGAGAACCGCAGTAATACATATACACGGGGGTCTGTAATTTTCGAGTTTGAAACTGGTTTCTATTAAAGACCCTCGACGCATGTATACGTAACTGGGCTTTGCCAATAGCGTCCGATTCCAAACAGGAACGGTCAATAATAACCGGAGTGTTCGCTCCTCAAAAAGAGAACCGCGTATACCACGAAATCTTTCTTTACGATTCGTGCGTTTGGCATCTCGTTTTTTTATTCAAGAATTTTTTGTGCGCATGCGTGTGTGTGTGTGTGTGTGCTTGTGTATTAGGTACAGCCACAAGTTTCGCCTCCGAAATCCGTGTATTATTTTTTCAAGGTTTTTTTTCGCTCGCAGTCTCTCATTGATAATTATTACGAAACAATTATTTATCGAGGTAACTTCCTTAAAACGTTATTTGTCTTTGCGGTTTTTCTTTTTTTGTTGTTCTTTTTCTTCGTTTTGTTCGTTCACACAGTATTTACAAAACGATAAAGTCACTTCCTTGATTCTGGCGTTTGGCAGCCTCGAATAGCGATAGAAAGTAATTCCTCGCGTGAGCCTCGACGTGGAACGTTAAAATTTTGTTGTTTGGATTCGATTGGAGCACATCCTCGATCGTCTCCGACTGTTGATAGGCGCTTGAAAAACTCGCGCAGCCTGTGCTACTTCCGCGCACAAACTGCTCTACTCGCACCCTCATTGCTTGGTCCATCTGGGGGAAAAAAATATGAAAAGATAGATAACAGCTTGAAACCGAACGATCATTAGGTTTATGACAATAAACCAAATGATCATTACTATCGATACGAATCCACAATTCTTCCACAGTTTGTCATTTTCGTATATTTTTAGAAAATTCCCGCGTTCAGTGAAATGCAAATGAAAGCTCTCTTACCTCCGAATATTCGACAGGAGAGCCAGTTCTTTCCGTTGAATTTTGATTTTGTAAGCAATACAGGCACAAAAGCCTAGAATCGGAAACGTGCTCAACGCTGGTCAATTCTCTCAGCAGATAAATTTTGTCAACGTTGCCATCGTCCAGATTCGCGACGACGAGTGTGTGCCTCGTAAGAATGAGTACGACTCGGCGAGTGACGCTCTCGCAGACCGGGCATTCGGCGTCGATAATGTGTAAAATTCGGCCCACCTTCTTCGTCAGTAACGGCAATAGTCGCCACACGCATTTGAACGAGGCATTGTTGGTACCGTCGACGGATTCGATTACAGGTCGCTGACGGGGCTGCCAAAAAATAATCACGTAATTCCAATCCATTGAAGAAAACGTATATGCTAGGTTTAAAAAAAAAAAAATAAGGTGATTTTTTATATTCCCTAAAAATATTTTATGTATTCATCGTTTATTCAACGATTATTGGAATTGTTGATGGATACATGAATGGAGCTTCCGCCTGAAGATGAAGAACAAATTTCTGGCAAAACGTAGAATACTCACGGTCGGGAGAGGATTCCATCCGGTGCCTTCGAGCAATCCTTGGCCGGTCAACGCGACCAACTCGGCGGCACCGCTCAACGGTTTTGTCACAGCACCGACTATACCGAGGCCAACACCGGTCACGAGTCCTCGGGGTGTCGCAGCTCCGGATAGTACTTGTTGCAACGGATGATGGGCCAAACCCGCAACGGCCGCTTATTCGTTCATAAATAAATTCGTTTACGATTAATTTAATGTCAGTTGGTTGAAAACTCATTACGTAATAAACGTAATTATTATTTTTACAGTAAAACCTCGTTTATTCGCAAACATAACCTCACAAATATTCGAACCCAGTTAATTCGTGACAATAACAATGCCAACAGGAAGTATTGGAGAATTTTGTGAGTAAAAAGAATAGCAATAGGTGAACGAAAAAACTGATATGGTATTGTGATTTTTGCAGAACTTACCAAGCAGGCTCATGCCGAAACCGGTCAAGCCTTGATACAGCCCTTGCGCCATGCCCTGTGGTCGTGTTCGTCGCGATTCCTCTTGACGTTGAAGGTGCTCGTCATCCAGTGTCAAACGATCCAAATTTCGAGCAACGCTCGACGCCAATTTTGTTACCGAGTTCACAGTACCTGGATGAATGATTTTTTTTTTATCTTATATAATATCAATGTATGATAATCGTGTATAAAGAAAATTTGATAATATATTCGTATGTACGTAGTATCGCTTTGTTCCCCATCGTTAATTCGATCACCAAATTTGCCTGCTGTAAAAATATTTAGTCCGTTCTGCATAGCTGGATATTGAATTCACCAACTTTACCTGCTGTAAGGTGCTTCATCAAACTGGCCGACCCTTGAGTAATTCCTATCAGAAAGCTCCACGGGCCTCGCAGTATACCCTGAATAGGAAGGGTGACAAAATCCTTGAGGCCGCTACCCAGGGCTTGAGCGAAGCCTCCTGGTGATCCCAGGATTTCCAAGGAACCAACCACCCAGCCTGAAATTCAAGTTGCACTGGCTGCGTTACTCGGGGCTGGATCGACTCGAGTCGGAGCTTCGTCGAAGCGTCGGGTACCGTTCCCGCTTGATTGCTTTTGAAACCTAACGTAACGGAGTTTCTCACCAGCTCCGAAAAGCGCGCCAGACAGATAGTGCATGATCAGTGCGTTTGCAAGTCCGCCGGGTGTCGTTGCTAGATGTTCTCTCTCGAAGGCTCCGAAGTAGAGAGGCGAATGATCGAGAGCGACGTAGAGACGAATCGAAGTGTGCACGCTGAGCAAAACGGATATCGGTTCGATCGTGAATTTTTCGAGTCTCAGAGGCGTTCGTAAATTCGTTGCTTCGTGGATCACGTGTTCCGGCACGATTACGGCATCTTTCTTTATGTTTTCGACGCGTCTTCCTAGTCCTGGATCGTCCAGGTGTACGGTATAGGACGGCGGCGAGCTCGAGGTTGTGTATTCTAATAATTGCGTCACGAAAGTGTCCTCGATGTAAGCGCTTATCGGGCCAATCTTGATGTTCACGTTTGAGCAAGCTGCGTGCGAGTAGACGGATTTATTAATTGTGTAAGCTGGGGAAAGCAGAGGGATATTAAGAGGGAGGCTCGTACCGTCTCGATCAGTATGGTAAATCGAGATAGCAGATACCCACGGATTTCCTAAACGTCTCTTCAGAATTTCACGAAATTTCACCGGACAATGTCAAATCAATAAATTTATAAATTAATGTGTGACGGGCTGTCTTCTCATCAAATTTCATCAATTGAAAAAACAAAAAAAAAGATTGTATTACCATGCTGAAGCAGTAGTGGTAATAATGGAAAATAAAAAGTCTGGCTGCGCGATTTGAATTCGAAAGACACAATTTGGGACCTTAATCATTCGATTCTGTCACATAATTCACGAAATCCGTGGATATTCATCATTCATAGGTAATTTTGTACGATTCCTAGTAAATCGCGAAATTCGTGAGACTTACTTCGGCGTTCATCACGTTTTGCTACGTCGAAGCATTGAACGAACAAATTCCATGCACCAATCATTTACTAGGGACGGTTGAATTTGAAATTTCGAACCAAAAGCTCGAGCTGGGCAGACCTTTACCATTTAAAAATCGAAATCCCGATGGTAACCAAGTGCGAAAACTAACCGTAAATCGAACCGTTAACTTTCCACGCGCAGTCAACGGACAACAAAGATTGATCTTCGATCTGATGCGTGATTCGACTCTTCGATCCAAACCTGGCGGCTGCTCCTCGTCTCGTGTAGGGATTCTGACTCATGAATACCACGGGAAAGTCGAAGCCGCCCTGCTCGAACATCTGATTGTCCAGTTGCATATCTCCCACGCATGCGCAGAGAGTGAGCGATCTTTCGCTCGAGCATATCACGACTATGAGATCGGTCAAGCACAAACTCGCAAGTTCGACGCGTTGCGCGCTCTCGTTTACGTCTTGCATTATTGTGACGTTTACGCCCCGAAAGTACAGGGTCAAGGAACCTTTGAGAGCTTTCCCATCCCCTGATCCGCATGGAGGCTCTAATCGAAGACAACCTTCGTCGATCTGACCCTCCTCGTTTTGCGCTATGCACTGGTCAGTCCCTGAATCGGACTTTGCGCCAAACTGAAAAATTTAAGAAATGTGAAATTCGTGAAATTCAATTCAAGAAAATTCAAGATTTATACAACGCGAGATACAGATAAATAACGCCTATTGGAAAAATCGAAGATTTATTTTCGCTACGCTTAATATATTATACATATACATATCGCAACTCACATCAAACGCTGTTTCCGTTCGACCGGTGCTATCCAACCACGGCGATTTGATAAACTCCATCTCCGCGGACTTATTCTCTTCCAAGATCAGTCTGGTTCTGATGTCGTGAGCAGAGATTTCGACCTGCCCGAATTTATTGACAAAATACCGTATTAAAAATTTCTAATAGAATTCCTAAGTGAATAAAATAATCAAATATTCTACCTGCGACATGCAAACGACCCGGAGGCAAATCGTGTGGCATCGCTTTGCCGTCAACAATTTGATGTCACCGTAAACCGGAAGTCTGACGTATTGCTCGGTCCGAGAATTCGTCACGTTCGACATGTTTATCGACCTGGACCACATGCTACTACCCTCATCTGAAAATTGTTCAATCCTTCATTAGAAGTTGTCGACCGGCGTAAACGCTTATGAAAAGCATTTAATCGGAAGGGCAGGAAAGCAGCAGTTAAATACGATCGACGATAAAACTGATTTCGCTAAAAAAAACTAAATCTGCTTTACCCAGAGTTTGGTCTCGAGTTTGAGATGACGGTAAAACGCACAATCGCAACTTCGGCAAAGGCTCCGTTGTTTGGCTGTCGGGCATCCTACTGGCGGTCCTAGGTGTCGTGTAGTAACACGATTTGTCCGGTTCCACCTCCAACCTCCACGCAAAATGAGACGCCTCTTCGTAAATACCATCTGTAAAATGTTATTGATTCATTAGGATTAATTATAGTTATTCGTCGTTCTACAATAACAGTTATATATTCGTTTACATCCGACACTGTAAAATACCAATCTCGACGTATAAATACTAATCATTCGTACATTATTTTATTCCCTGGTCGCTGAAATAAAACAATGCAAATCCCATAATGGAAAATATTTCGGTTGCTCGATAACTAACCGTTATCCGGATTCGCTTCGCCCAATAAAATAGGAAAGGGACACGAGTTCTCGATGTAAAATTGGGGATGATCGTCGATGTGAATGAACACGTAGGTCGTACCCTCGTCCTCTTGAGTAGTTATCACCACCGGTACGCTCTTGTCGTCATCCTGAAATATAACAAATACTGAGTAAACAAGATATATTGAAATATGTTGAGTAACCAAAATAATTCAAAATAAGTGTGTGAAACGACTCGTGGTGAACTACGGAAGACGTTCGCACGAAAAACAAAACTTTGACGCTAATGTTTATGCCCCACTTCTGCGTAATTACCAAAGAATTGTGCAAATAAAATTTGATTTGTTTGATATATATATATATATATTTTTTTTGTTAATCGGCTTTCAACTTCTCACCGATATCGCGGTGCAGCGTCGCGTCGTGACTTTTTTGTCGACTCTTATGGGACACGACCAAGAGGAGCCAAGCTTCAACGAGACGTACAACGCCTCCTGCTCCGGTGTGCTTTTTGGATGGATCATACGCCATTGGACTACGGGGATGCCTTGACTGAAAGATTCGTAAGTCGAATATTTTTGATGAATATTAAAAAAAAAAAAATAGTAAAAATATTATAACAAATGGTCTGAGTGAATAATTATTCCGTGCGGCGAAGGAAATAGATTTTATATTGTATAAGTCTAGGAGGAATAAATACGTTACCTTCGATCGTCGCACGGCGGTATGACCAGCCTGTGCAACGAGTTATCATCCGGGAACGGAACTCCAGTTTTCGCGTCAGCCACGGCCAAACAAGCGACATGAAATTCGTGCGGCGTTAAATTGCACAAAACGTGGCTCGCCATGAACCGCAAAATTCTCATGTCTTCGTGCATTTTCGAATTGACGGTAATAACGAAAATCTGCGAGGTAAATTGGCGATGAATATTCGGTGTTTTCGTAGTATGTACTACAGATGTATTAGAGGAGGAAAAAGCCGCGTAACGATATTCAAAACACACATTTTGGCACCTTGATCCATTCGATTCAATCATGTATTTTAAAACATCCGTGGGTATTTACGATATAGTTAGTAATTATTTACGATTTCGAGAAAATTTATACCAACATTTGTGGAATATAGTTTAGGAAATCCTTGAAAAAGTATTGCTCCGATCGGCGGACGGGGGAGGTTTTTTCTTAATTTGGAAAACTCACGTTTGGTTCGCACTCAATCGACGTTTGAATATTTCCGTCCACCGGCACGAGACCCCTAATGCGCGGCATGTAAAATCCTGGATTCCAATCCGGTCGGGCGAGCTGCAACGCCGGTGATACGTAATCCGTGTTCTCCACAGTCACTCGCAGATGAAACGTCCCCTAATAATGTTTCGTTGATAAATCACAATTCAAGCAAATTAGTGGACGTGATAGCTTGATTATTGATAGTCGATTATAGTTTTCGTTCCCATTTAATTCAAGGGAAGTAAATAAATATCGTGCTTACTTCTAGCTTCGGCGGAGTGACGATCCCGTTGTGTGGAAGTTGACACAATTCGGCGTCCTCGACAAGAATCGCCATGTTACATCCTAACGTATTGTATACGAAGCACCATGGCTGCAACTCCAGTAATAACGTACTCGAAGCAAAACCAGCGTCACGATATTTTATCTGAAAGAATTCTGGCGTTTTGAGGTCGTTACAAAATTACAAAAATATTGATCAAGCATTACACAAATATTGATTTGAAAAGAAGGAAAAAGGTTTCGCCTTTGTGACAGAAAAAGTGCAACTTCGAGAAAATTACAAACTCGAAAGTATTGGAGACCCACCTGAACGTGCGTCTGAGGTTGATCAGCCGATATCTGTACATTCGGATAATTCGACTGGAACGGTAAATACGATGTTTTCTCAGTTTTATCGAATTCGGCCAAAATTTCGTCTATGTCCTCGTTTCGGGGCCTCGCGAAGAACGATCTCTCCTCGATTGAGTTGTAGGAAAGCGGAACATAAGGATTTGATGCGGACGTGCTGGATCTGGAATTAAATGTTTTTTTTTTGCGTTTACATTCGTTCTTTCTGTTATCGTATAAAAAATAGATTTCATCTATTAAATGTGATTTAAAAAAGATGCAAAATTGAACAACAATTCCATAAAATCAAGTAGAAGCGTAAAAGGAATACGTATCTATGAATTTGAATATGTATAAATAAAATAAACAATTACGAATTTAATTGAAATGAAATCTGAACAAAACCATAAAATATTGAATATTTAAATAAACAATTACGGATGGAATTGGCATAAAATCAAGTAGAAGTGACAAATTCTGAATATTCGGACTTACAAATTCATAATTGGACATTGTCTGGCTGAAATTTCATTTTTCGGAAGAGCCGTTCAGGAAATCGGTACGTCAAATTTACGATCACGATCCATGTATCGACCGAATCGGGATGAGAAGCCATTTTTGTTTGGATCATTGATATATTGGATATCCCAAATTGTCATTCGGATAATTATTTGGATACAATTGACTTTTCGTATGTCCCACATCGTGATTCGGATGTTTGACGTTACGTAACTAGAAAATAATAATAAAAAAAAGTACGTCACAAATACGCACTCGAATTGAAACGTCAACTGATGGCAGTGCTCGAACGTTCCCGGACAGTAGAGCTGCTGGCGTTTTCCTTGACCTTGAATCGTCGCGTTAGAGGACATGCCGAGCGATGGTGTTTCGATTTTTATCACTACAGGCACCGGTAGATACGACCTGATCATATACAGCGGACTCATTACGACCTAACAACAAAAATCAAATTCGTCCAACTTTACTTTCGTGCCCGGTGAAAATTACGCGATCTTTACGTGGCTGATCTGCAGTGTCGAAAAGCGTTGGTCCGAATCGAGCGGATGGTGGTCATCGAATAAAGGAATCAAAACGAATAAAACAAAAATACTCACGAGAATTCTTGTTTCCCCGTGAATCGTTTCCTCGACGACTCGAACCCAGATACTTAGAAATTGGCCCCGATCCTGCAGGGGAACTGAAATCGAAGGGCGAACTGATTATACAGGATGTGCCTTTCAGGTTGACGCAACGAAATATTTTGAGTGGGATAGACTTTAGGAAAAATTGTTTCAGCCAAATAAAACAATTGAATTTTTTTTTTAATAAATCCGAACAACACTTTTTTGTGTTACTTATTTCAAACTACAAAAAAGTGATTCCGAAACAAAAAAATATCTATTGTCAGAGAAAAGACTCAAGTTCGCCTCGAAATGATCGAGAAAATTGTCATTAAATAACACTTACCTATAAGCATTATTTTTTTGCTGTCAAAACGGGAAGCTTTCGATTAAAACATTTTTTTTCTAAAATGCATTCGGCTCGAAACACTTTGTTACGTCAACGTAAATGGTGCACCTTGTATATAATACATTTGGGTTATGTAATATTTATATATCAATATATGTATATTTATATATAAACATACATACATTTATAATGTATATATAATTTATTATGTTAATTATATATATAATTATTAATATATGTATATTTATATATACATAGGATATCCCACTTGAACCGACCCCATCGAATATCTTCAACGCTGTCAACGATAGTAAAATATATTCAAGGCAAAAATTCAACTAATTTAACGATAAACATTCTTTAGCGTAAGTTTTTGTCTACGTGAAAATCGCGGTAGCGAAAATCAAATTTGTGTTTTGTTTTCAGCAAAATCGTATACTCGTTATCCGCATCAATCGTTGCATCCGTTTTCTCACCAAAATAAACGATTTCTTGGTAAAAATAAAACAGTCCGTGGCTGAATGTGTCCACGTAGGTAAAACGCATTTGAAGGAATGAAAACGTTTGTTGCAAGCGTATCTAGGTAGCATCCCGTAAGATCGATCAGCAGATTGAAAGTGGCAACCCTAGTAATTAGTTTTCAATGAAACATCCTTGGTGGTAACCTTTGACGAGCCAGGGCTGGCCAATTTTGGAATTGCTCTTGAGAGGTATATCACCGGTCCAGGCGAGGCTGCCGGTAGTAGCGAAACGCAATCGCATCGCCATGTTTCTCGTGTTCTCGAGTGCTATCGAAGCGGGTTGATCGTTACCGCCGATCCAGAATATCTCGTCTCGAACGGTGGATTTGCCCCGTGAATCCTCGCGCATCTCGACCAATCTCATTTGAAAGTTCTCAACGAGACGATTCGTGATTAGGAGGGCGGCAGTGATCGTGACGAGTTTTTGGGTGGCCGAGATTGCTTCGACCCTCGCGAAAATGGCGGGATGCTCCGTGGAATTAGCAAAAACAACGGGAACCCTTTTGACAGAGTTAACAGCGAAAGCTTGACTCCAAATCCATCCGGTGGCCGTTTCAATGGCAACGCGAAGATTGCAATTGTCAGGACTGCGCCAACAGTAAAAATGACACTCGCGTGTGCGCAATTGTACGCAATCGGTTGTTCCCGCTTGGCCGAATAGGAGATTGACGTTGGTATCGTTGGCGACGCAAACACGAGTTAGAATCGGCGAGGAACGCTCGTTGTTGAGCCAGAGATTAGTCGCGACCGCGATCGTATGTGCGATCGACGGACCGTACTTGATCGTTACCGGATTGCACTCGATCGTCACGTTAGTTTCGTCGCTCGCGGATACTTGGACGACCGACTCGAGCCGCTCTATCACTTCGCGCATCTCGAGTGTCCCGTAATCCAACACCGACAAATTCAGAACTCCCCTCCCGTCGATCAGCAATCCTCCGTTTTGCCATCCGTTCAACACTATTGACGTTTCACGATGTTCCAACTCGGCGAATCTTTGGGTTTCCGGTATCGCAGCGTTCAGTCGATACTTCGCAACAGGCTCGGGAAACTTGTCGTAAAAGTTTACGTCCACTTCACCACAAATCGATACTCGGCAGCTCGCGATGTTCACCGAAATTTGTAGATTCGGCACAGCGCTCGGATCAAAGTAGGAATCCACGCGTAAACAACCCACGAGCACTTGTGGGGCTAATCCACCACCGGATGACCTTTCTTTTCCGCCGCTACTACGCGGAGACATTATCGTCACCCTCCATACCGATGCAACCTGGTTATTTACACCCGTCGTACACGGCAATGGCTCCGGCTGCGAACTATCCGTTTCCGAAAGTTCGAACTCCGCGTGACGCCTGTACACCCCGTGGCTCTCGCTCCAGTACTCCAGACAACACCTCACTGGCTCCTCCGGTGAATCCGCGTTGTCCGATATCTGCGTTGGATTCGTGTACAAAAATGGATCTTTCAAAATCGTCACTTTCTTATATTTTTCGAGCGTCGATATTTCAATGATATTAGTAAATCGTCTTAAATGAAACCTTTTGATTGTCACGATTCAAAATACGACGTGAAATTTTTGAAATTGAAAAAATACTACATTAAGTATCGCGATAAAAACAGGAATATCAAATTGGGAAAATTAAATTTTTCATTCAAGTTGCGACAATTGAAAATTTTCATTTAATTTCAAACAATCAAAATTTGAAGTTTCAATGCACGATATATTCGAGGCAATTATACGTAATGGATAATTCTTACTTCAAATGGTATGGGTGACACGTGCAATCCGGTTATTATTCTAGGCTGCGGATACCTCCATGCCATCCCTTTCTCTGGATACGTGTAAAAGACCACCTGCATTTACAATAATACGAAGACAAATAAAACGCGCCCGTATCAATATCAAGTATCAATATTTGAATATTAAATATAAAGATTTGAAATAATTGTTGAAAATCTTAACAATTTGAGAAATTACAGTTCTTCATAAAATAAAAATGGATCGATAATTATCAAATTTTTCGCTGAGTAATCTAGACTTTACATCTTGACATGTGAATCCACGATTCCTTCATTTTTGACTAACTTTTTCTCCATCCAGGTTCATTCAGTAATACCTGATTCGACTCAATATTTATTTCGGTTAATATTTTTATTCGGTCTGTTGAAAATCTGATGTTTCGTGCTAAAAATCGAATCTAACCTGATACGGCGAAGGAATTTCGTGGGCGTCTCCTTCTACAAATTGAAAAGCCCCGGCCTTTAAATCATCCTTGTAGTGTTGCGCAGCTGAGGAGGTATTTCCGGGATCGTTTTCGTAGCGAGTTGTCGAACGGGGTTTAATGTACTCCGCAAACGCGTAATATTCCTGTATCACGCGATCCAACGTTTGCATCTGTTGCGGTCCGACTTCGAAGTACACACCGTCGCTGTGTGCCTGTATCTTGATCTGCGGTTCGTCTTCCGGGTCTTGCCAGGTTTCCCAAAAAATGCTCGCTTCAACGCGAAAAAACGAAGGATTCAGAAAGACCCTGATATCGTTGAAACACTGCGACGATACGACGAGCGAGTCGAGACGAAGGTTTCCGTTGATCCTATCCGATTTTAAGCTCCTCGTAATATCACCGGAAGATCTTGCAACACTGATCGCTACGTTCGTTCCGTTTGCCATATCCAAATGGATCACGAGTTGTCTCGTCTTGAAGCCTAACTCGGGAAAACCGAATTTTGCGAGCTTCCCTTCAGCGGTATCAATTTTTAGGGCTTGACTCTCATTGATGGACATCTGGCTATCAGGTAGAACGAAACACGCTGTTATCTGCAAGAAAAGCCATTTTTCCGTATCTCACGATTGAATAATTATCAACATTTTAATTGACTAATCGAGTTATTTTCGTGACTCGAATCAATGACTCACCTCTTCATGAATACGATCAATGTGTCTAACCGCCACCATCGAACAATTGATTCTCGTAGGTCGTCCCACGTCGACGAACAACTCTTTCGCACTCGCGTTACGTTTGCCCTCGCACTTAAGGACAACGAAAGACGCAGGAATTCCGGTGTTGGGATGAGGACTGCCGTTCTTCGTCTCGATCAGCGCTAATGTACGCTCCTTCTCATTCGCTTCGCTGCCACTCGCTCCGCGCAGTGACAGAGCCACGTCGAAACAAGATATCTGCACAGATGTCACGTGTAAACTATTCGTGATGCAAAAATTGCAACTGGGAGATAAAAGGGTTGTACTATTTGGGCTTACTTGCATTTTCTCCTTTTCGTTCAATTGGGAGATGTAGACATTTGGTTCTATCATCATCAGGTGGAAACAGGGAAATTCGTAATTTGTGTCCTTCGCGTCGAGCTCGTCCTTACCCTGAAATACGATACTGCGTACATCCAGTATTCTCACAAAAATATAGTGCATCCTATGCATTTTTCATCCGGTTGTAAAATCGAATATCTCGGTAAAAAAAAAATTATAAATGAATTTACTAAACAGCGTTTCGAAGAGGACAAAGCCAGCTTTGATTCCATGTTATTATATTTATTTTTAGTATTTTTTTTTGTATCCACTGTGTAATTTTCATTATGCCGGTTTTCCCAAGATTTCCGCTCTTTGGAAAAATGCCCAAAAACGTAACACGGGAAAAATCGTAGTGGATTATTTTGAAGTGGTATTTTTTTTTATCACGTCTGAAAATACGGTTTTCTTGTAACACGTGTAAGACGAGGAAAAATTTATGAATTTCGCTTTGCACTCGGTATTTGGACATACTGATTTCTGCCCACAAATGCATACTTTTTTGCCCTCCAGCGACGTTATCGGAATCATGTGAAGCGCGATCGTCACGGATCCGCAGTTCACCAAAACTTCCAGTGGCAGAGGCGCCAAAATTCTCGTCTTCGGTGTTTTTCTCTGCGGCAAAAGAAAAGAAAGAATTTTGAAATGAAAAAGAACAAAATTTTCGTTGAATTTTTCTGCTCAGTGACCCTGTAACTCACGAAACATACGGTAGTTCCATAATTGACACTGGTGGATTCAAAATCGATTCCACTGTCGGCGGCAAAGTCTGGTTCTTGATCCTTGACGACCGGGGCAGCTCGAATGACGTGGGAGGATTTGCGAGCGATGAGTGAAGATGATTTTTCTAGGTGATCAACGTTTTCAGGTGTGCTCGAACAGTCGCATAACAGATTGTTGATTTCGGTGTATATTTGCCACACGAGTTTCATTTGATCGACGTTTACGGCGATATCGATGTCCGTCAGGCAAGTGAGCTCGAAAGCGCCGCCACATATTATTTTCGATGGATGTAACACCACGGCCGGAGCAATGATCAGTCGGACGTCGATCCTGAACGGAGAAACGAAAATATTCGGGGTCGTTAAAGTCGTACTATTGTGATGGGACAATTAAGAAAATTTAGATGATTTTTTAAAATAGTTAAAATTTTAGTATATTTAGTTACTCTGTGAAATTTCAATGCCACTTATCGATCTAATTTCCGAGTAATTAATATTCGAAAATGGGAATTTCTTAAGGCAATTTTGCTTCGGTAGGTGAAAACAAGCCAATTTCCGTTTACTTCAAAACGATTTATACAACAGAAAATCCATAAGATTTTTACAAACAAATGAGATTCAGATTTATTCAGATTTATCTATCAGACTAATAACAAAATATGATTGTCGAAAAATCTTATCAGTTATATTCATTTTAATATGAAATTCGTCCATCAATTTGACATTGTCAGGTCGTATTTAGTGAAATTCTGGAAAGCCGTTTAGGAAACCCGTGAATTTCTACCATCTTGATTTACCATACCGACCGAGCCGAGATGAAGCTCTTCTTAAATCTTACTTATCGGTGTCGTGAAATTGTTTTGTGAAATACGCCAAAACATACCTGGACATGAGAAGAGACGTTGAGAACTGGGGCTCTAGATCGCTGTCTCGAGACAAATTGTTCCATACCAAAGCTGGATTTTCATTCATCGTGTACAAGTACGACTGCGATGACCGCTAAGAGAGAAATAACAAAAATATTTGGATCAACGGACAATCTTGACAATCTTGACAATAGATTGTAAGATGATACATCAGGATACTTCTGCTATAGGTTTAAGAATTGTGACAACCGACTTTTCCCGCGGGTATTCGGAACTTTACCCGATGTCTCTATAAATTTGTCAAAACAAAAAGGGAGCACGAAATGGACGCAGCGTTCAACGAACCTTGTGAACATTTTGCTGATAATTCTGCCAAGTAGTAGTGCACGCGCAAATCCCTCGAATATTAACCTGATACTGCCTGTCTTCGACGCTCGAGCCCGGTATATTGAGTATGTTGGATTGCGCCGCGAGTTGATACACGTCTGATCGTAGAACGGTCCTGCAAATTGGATTTTCGGTACTCGGAGTTATACTGATTCCATCCAGCTGAACAACAATGAAAAGTAAAATTGAGAAAATGAAGAAAAAAATTGCTCGTGTGAGTAAGGACACAAATAAAGGGGAATTCAAAATGAAAATTGGTAACGCTAGGTGTGACTCTTGGAACGGGGAATAACTTTAGCAGGGCTGATATGAGAGTGAAAAGAATATACCTGAACTATTAAGAGATCGTGCTGGAGTACTTGACCGAAGCTACTCGAGATTGGCACCACAAGGTTCATTCCCTTGAATTCCAAGTATACCAGAGGCAACGATTTGTTTTCGAAATTGTCGCAGCGCAGCAACGGTACTGCGGTATCCTCCTCGTTAGAATTTTTGTTGTCCTCTGTAGTACGACAAAGTGGTTTTAACAGCGACACGAATTTGTGCACTACACTGGGCGGAAGTATTACGTCGACGCGCTGAAGATTCGCGTCTATCTCGGTTATGTAACCCTCGACTGACAGCGGGCAATCACGTTTCGCACGTATCTGAAATAACGCGAAAAATATTAAACGCACGTGAAGCGATCTTGAATCTAAAACGAATTTTAAAAATACAAGTTTCTTTTTTTCTCAACGAACGGTGCAATCAATCTCGGATTTTTTTACCTTCTGGAATTTCTGGTGTTTCTGCGCCCCCCATCTTGTATGAACGTTCCCCGACTGCGCTTTCGTATACGTGATGCTTAAAAATCCTGTATCCTCACTCTCCGAACTGCTCTCACGTCCCAGCATTATTAGTCCAGCGTAATCGCCCAACTCCCAATTTTCATGTTTCGACTCCCTGTTTTGCGAAATCGATATAAACGAAAATAAAAAATCCGCGTTTTCTTAATTAAATAAGATAGAAAATCACCCTGTGTAGATGAAGGTTGAAAAATTACCTCGTAAAATGGCAAATCCTGGCTGTTGTGATTTTGTTCTTGAATTTAACATAAATAGGTTGCCAATCGAACGTCGTTATGATGTCCTCAAGCTCGAGCAACAACTTAGCAGTTTTATCGGTATCGCGATCGATGGTGTATAATTTTAATGACATTTTCGCAATGGTCCACTGTATCATCGCGGTTATTACAGGAGAGTCGCTTTCGGCTAAAATTAACAATAAACATATGTGACCACGATTGTAATCGGAACCATCGACGTTCGCGATGTTCGACACGTTTATGAATCGAGAAAGATCAACGAAACGAAGTAGTTTGAAGTTGTTTGTTTACTCTGATCGGTACTGTCTCGGGCCGTGGATATGCTCGACGGGGAAGTTGTGTTTTCAGGATAAACAACTGGATTGTAGCTCGACGGAGTTTTCGGTACGTCGAAATACGTAGCATCCGCTTCCGTCATAAGGCATTCTTCTATTTTTTCATCCGGGAGGTAAAAAATATCGGTAACTTTTTTCACCTCTGAAGCGATTATGGTTAGAGCCGCGATCTGCAAACGAAACGTTAATTACAATTTATAATAATGTCATCATTCTTATCGTTACGACTGATACTCAAATTGTTATCGCTTGTTGTCGATATTGTTTCACGATTTAAAAACAATATCGATTATTCGAATACGATGTTCGAAATCAATGAACAATATACGACCGCAATAACGTATTATAAGCTTCACTTTTTTCATATATGTACTTTCTAATAGTTATCATATCTGAAAAAACAGCTTTGATTACTTTGACAATAAAATTAATGCAATTTTGTCGAGAATTTTTCTAATTTATGAAACATTGAAGATATTTTCACATGTGACAACTGTGCAAAGGTTGATTTATGTAAAAAACAATTAAAAATGGAATTTTACAGAAAATGTATATAATATAAATAAAAAAATATAAAAATTACTACTACGAGCCAAATCTTTCACTAATGTTGCAAAAAAAATGAAAATGTCGACGAACCTGTTCTTCAGACAGAGAGATAATAATTGGCGATGTATCGATGTACACGCAAAGTCCCAAACCCACAGGCGTGCCTTCGATTATTTCCGTCACCGCGGATTTAGTTGTGACGTCGATTGTCACATTCAAATCGACACTACGAACGAGACTCGTCAGTGAGCTTTTCTTCAGGCTGTAACAACTGAGACCTTTTAGATTGAAGGTCCACGGGAAACCGCGATATTCTGAAATAAATCAAATCGCTTGTATTAAGGAGATACGATTATCACGAAAATACCAACTTTTGGATTTGAAATATTTGAATGATACTAACGAATGCAATGATACTACTATGCAATGATTTTGATATTCATCAAATGTACCAACGCTCACAAAGCGCTAATTATTAAACTTATCTTCGTTTCGAGATTACTTGCCTTGCGACCAAATTCCCAGCGGCAAATGAGCCGGTAGAGTCTTCAGATGTGGCGACAACTTTTCGTAGTGTTGATTCACCGAATGTACGAGCACAGTTGGTGATTTTATCGCGAATATATGTAAACTGGGATTCCCATCGAGGGCTCGATCTTTCGCAGGTTCGATGCCTGCCAGAAATAAAAAACAAAGTCTGAATAAAAGACATTGAAGGCATAAAATCGTGCATAACATTTTTCATGGGCCCTACGTAATTGTCTGATTGGTTTACGTGGACGATATCTTTCTTCTTCATATTATTTTAATATTTTTTATTTTTTATTTCCCATTGTTATTGCTTTTTTATTTTATCGAATTATTAATCATTTTTTATTTCTGATTTCATTGAATCATTATTTTTCATACGACGTTTTCTGATGTAATTAAAAAGTATCGTGTATCGTCGATAATTTGGTTTTATTGAAATAAAGTATGCTGGATAAAAATAAATATTTATACTCTATATATAACTGTACACCGAATTTCATTCGATTTCGTTTCGGTATGATTCAGTATCAATCATCCAAGCTTTCGCATTGATGATATTAATATTACATTTCGTTAATTTTCATTATTGTCATTATTGAAATTGCGAACAGGAATTTATCATAACTGTTGCTATAAAAATTTTTTTTTTATTATGATTATGAACATTTACCGGCGACTCCAACACCATCCATCGTGGCTGTGGGCAAGTACATGACGAAATGGCCAATCGATCCACACATCACGAGTTTCCGCCAGAACGGATAGAGCTGGGCTATTCTTACTGCCATTCCTGGTTTTTGCAATTCCTGATAATCAGAGTATCAATGTAAACAATCACGTTACATATTTTGATAGAAGATTTAAAAAACACAGTGAAAAATTATATTTAAGACTGTTAAAAGAATTAAGGACATGTAGAAGATCGACGTAGCTTCACAAATTTTCGAAACGTGTTATTTCATCAATGATTGAGTTTTAAATGGAAAAAAAAACAAATTATGAAAAATGAAAATGAAAAAATTATGATCGGCCGTTTAGAAAATTCGTTGGTATCTACTTTCGCGATCTTCCATACCGACCGAACCAGGATGAGGCTCGGTTTCGCATATTAAGGGAACGACGAACGCGCTGGAAACTTTCGACGCAGCACCTCGTTACGTCGGTAATTACAATTTTGGCGTTTTGCGCTGCGAGTAACTACCTTTCGACGAAAGCATTGCACACAGCAAAAAAATCGTGATTTTAGATGTTTTTTACAATTGTTGCATGGAAATTGTGGGTTTTCGGGAAGATAAATGGTATATTCGTGTTCAGGGGATAAAGTTACATCGAAATAAACCAATAAAAAAAATAATAAAAATTCAATTTTTTTTTTATTTTTGGGCAAAATACGTTTTTTCACTAAATCATCGATAACTTTTTTTTCTTTGGGATTTGGCACTCCACTCTGAGCTCAATCTCTCCATTATGATTTTCTCTTCACATTGCTTTTTTAATAATTAAAATCCGATGATTTTTCGATTTTTGGCAGAATTTCAAAGTTGGACCATCGATTTTTGCAAATTTTTCCATACATACCCCT
>JAPYZI010002245.1:0-24901 GCA_030523105.1 Ophioninae sp. A BG-2022a | reverse complement strand
TGATTTTTCGATTTTTGGCAGAATTTCAAAGTCGGACCATCGATTTTTCCAAATTTTTCCATACATACCCCTTTGCGTTTTTTTTAGCGATTTTTCAAGCGAATATTCCGGGCAAACTAAAAGAGATATCGATACGAATCCAACGCCACTATCTAAGTTAGGCAAAAACCTTTTCCAAACTCACCAATTGAATTCCCATAGCGCATAAAAAGTTTGTTTTACGGCGTTTTGAAATCTCGTGATTTTTTAGATTTCGGAAAAGGGGCCGGGGTAAGACGAAAAAATTTTTTTTCCGTTTTCAAACTCTTAATAGGGTCTATTTAATCGGAAATTTTCCGCTGATTACGAAAATGCCCGAATTTTTGCCGAAAGTACAAAATTATACACGCACAATGCAAAAAACTTTTGTGGAATATTTTTTGGACATTTTTGCCTGGTGCAGCTTACGGTAGCTATCGTAGCGATGGAGGTTACGAATTAGCGCAGTGAACAAGTGACAAGTGGCAAGTCGATGCGAAAGCGCGATACGATGGATCGCAGCTCGCAATTTCTCCCATGTTAAATCACAATGAAACGTAACGCGCAAGAACCGCGTTCGGCATTTAGTAAATCTTGAGGTGGGATTCGTCGAACCCGGCACTTCGCGATAAGCTTAGGGAAGGGATCGATTAAATATATCACACCTACGGCATCGTCAATTGCCCCGAAGGCAAAGTATTTTTGCTACGCCTTCGCGTTTCCTCTTCCATCCTTGAATATCCTGGGAGGTCGTTAATTCGTTCAGGACCCCGAATTAGCATTAATCGTAGGGTTTCGGTTAACGTCGATGTTAGATGTATAGATACCTGAAGAATTTGGGCACGGACAACGATCTTGAACGGCCCCGTGGTTATTTTTCTTACTGAACGTTATTTTCGTAGAGCCTCCGATGATTGGCTCGAAAGATTCCGTTGTTGAAGACAAGCGAAGATAGGGTGCGCTAGTCCGTAGCACGAAATCAGATACGAATAGGGTGATCCAACGGTAACGATTCGCCGTTGGCCATTGACGAAGTTTCAACATCCTTCACTCGCTATCTCCGACTCGTGGCGATAAAAAGGTGCAATTTGGCGCGTAACGTTCTCTCAAGGCGAGGCCCTTCGGGCGATGTATCTTGCGAACGCCAAAACCGTCCGCACGAACCACCCCGTCGACTCGATACTCGCTCCAGTCATCTTAATTACCGGTTTCGCGGGCGGATCGCCCAAGGCTCGCGATCGCGAGGAATTATCGTAGGCGATGGATGAGTGACGGCAAAATGAACGAGAAGACTAGCCGTCGACGGTATTCAAGGTCGCGTGCGGCAACTCAGCCGAGGCAACAACTCGGAGGTCGACGCCAAGATCTCACCGGCAGAATTAAGTGACACGAATGGATCGCGTCCGCGGTATGACCCAAAGTTGATGATACCTCAGGTATTCGTGGCTAGCGACGGAGCTACGTTCAGCCCGGGGTTTGCGCGAGCAAAGGATATCTCCGCCTACCGCAACGGTACAGCGTTTGGACCTTCCGAAACGCTGCACTCGTGCTATACCCTCCTACGCTTGGTTCCGCTCTGGGGCATACTCCGGGAAAACAGCTCGGTTGTAACCGGCTCGTTCCGTGATAGGCGGATAGCTCGCGTATCACGGACGTTGCGCGACTAGCTTACCCGGGTGCAACATCCACGCGGCACGGTCTTCGATGCGGCATCGGATGTACATCGTGCGCTATTAATCGGAGTTGCTCGACGCTCATGGGTGAAGCGCGCCGGTCATACCCGTGCGCCGAGTGTATTTTTCGAGTCGTACCCCGCGCTCTTGCTTCACCGCGATTAGTCCGCTGATAACGCGAGTTACACGGCGAGAACGGTTGCCAAAAAGTGGGCGAGGCGGCGGTGCCTGTAAGTTCGTTAAATCTCAGCGTTGACCCGTAACGAAAAAGCCAGGAGAAACCAAAGAGATAAAAATAGCCAAGAGGAAAAAAGAGAAAAGCGAGCAACAGCGAAGCGGGTAACAGCGGCCCGGAGAGAGGCATTTCCGTGCACGTGACGCTTCAGCCGGGCGGTCTCCGCAACGCTGCGGCAAATTCGCGAGCGGTTACCGTGGCCAATAAAGTTTAGCCTGCCGCAAACGGCCTCCGCTCTATTGCATCTCCCGCCGCGTGTATACGTATATTTATCGCGAGCTCTTTCTCGTCCTTCTGTACCGTCAGGTTTGCACGATCCAGCGAATTTGACGGAAATATGCGACGGACGCGACGGGCAGGGACCGCACCGGAAGCGACCCCGTGATCCTTGCGCGGTCCTCGGTACTCCGAGCCCGTCGTCCACCCGCCGGATTGGCGAAGTGATTGATTCGCTGTAACGGGAACCAGAGGTGCGACTCTTTTTCGTTGGGACGTTGGGTCCTCGCGTTTTCCAGAGATACAGTCACCGTTATCGATATCCGCGTGTACGAATAGCCTTGAGAACCGTTGGAAGTTTAATTCGAACGATCGGACGTCCCGGAGGTTTTGGATATCCCTTCCGTGTCATTAGCCGACGATTCGTTTTCCGTTTCGATCGACTCGGATGTCGCACGGTACGGAGGGATCGAACGCAACAAGGGGAGTCCGTTTCGACGGCGCCGTACGGAGGTCATCGTTCCTCGCGTTCCTTTTCCCTCTTCGGTCTTTTTTGGCGCTTCCCTCCAAATTGGATTTCCCCCGGATCTTTCGTTCCGAGGATTCGGAGGTTCGGGTGGAATTTTTTGCCGACGCAAGTGCAACGAATCATCGGGTTCGTTGTTCCTCGGCGATCCTCCGACTCCGTTGAGACACGTTTGAACCGCCGTGCGAGTTCCCACTCGGTTCACCGGGAAAGCAACCGCAACGCTTACATTTTATTGGACAAATGTGGGAAGTGGTGTTCATCAACGAGACTCGTCCCTCCTACCCGTCGATTCTCGTCCTTCTCTCCGCATCGATGCGTCCTCGCGTAAAAGCCTCGAGTGATATTCCGTGGGTACGTAAAAGTAAATTGATATCAAGTTGACGGATTTATGTGCGAGCGTGGGCCGCAGAAAATTACTATCGATCGAGTGTCTCCCGTTTCCGGTGAACGTGGCGAGTCACGCGACGCCGTTGCCTTCCTCCCTCCCTCCGCGATCTTATTCGCGCCTCACTCGCGTACCCGGAGCGTCCCGTTCCGGATAGCGTCCTCCCCGGATCGCGAACCACCGGCGCGACCAGGAGCGCTGCTCTTCGATTTTCCGAACGAGCGAACGCGCGACGAGAGGCTCAACCTCTCGGGGTGTATTTTCCTGAGAAAACGGCCCACCTACGGGTGGCAAACGCCTACGGACTTTGCCGCGGATGTTGCCGAAGACGGTAGGGAACGCGCGGGTGTCGCTCCCGCGGGCCTCACCGACCGCGTCGGGTAGACCGGTACTCGGACCCGCCGGGGTTTCCCCGTCGCTCGATCGTATCTTCACCGGTGAACCACGCTTTTGGAACTTTGGCCGGATTCCGAATCCAGATGCCGGAAGGTTCATCCGGTCGGCGATGACGGCGAGCGATTCGCTCAAAGGTTGATCCGGATCGATAAAAGTCCCGCGGCGGATATATCGGAGGTGCGATCGTTGATCGATCGGTCCATCGAGACGGATCCCTGGCGACACGGAGAAGCGCCGAGTCGAGGATCGATCGGGCAAGGACGCGCCTACGTCCCGACGTCTCGATCAATCGCGCGTTTAGCTCCCGTGCCTATCTACCCCGATGCATCTTGCAGCCCCGCTGACTCGTATGCAAATCCCCGGGTTGAAACAACAGCCGGAATAATGCATAGATCGGGCGGCAAGTTAGCGAACGTTTCAGCGCGAGAGAAACGAACGATACGTCGCGTTGCCGTTTGGTTCCCGGTGGATCGCGGAGCCATTACTGAGAACCATTGGACAGCCGAGCCCGTTGAGATAACGAGCGTTAGCCGGGCAACGAGACTCGCTACGATCGAGCTCGCGAGCTCTCCTCGCGCTACGAATGCAGCCGCAAAAGTGCACAGGTTACGCGAGAAGTGCCGGATGCACCTCCGTTTCCCGCAGCCTTTTACGCGTTTCCTGCTCGACGCCAGTTTCGCCGTCGCGTCATTTTACGCTCGAGTCTTCATTGGCCGAGGAAAAAAAGGAAGAAACGACTCAACGGGACACTCGGGTACTCCGAGCGAGAGACCGGGCGACACCGGGGATGAAATCGAAGCGACCGAAGCTAAAAAGCGTTCACCTTTTTTTTCACTTTGGGGCGATACTATCGGGATCGACCGGAGAAGGCACCTTGAAACCGAAAGGGTGTTATCGGTCGACCGCCGTGACTCGTGACGCGAAGTAATCATAAGACCCACGGAGAAGGAAGCCTCGGATAGATGAAAAGAGTCCGGCCAGATTTCAGGCTGGTTCTTTCCACCTCTGTACGTTTCCCTTTTCGCACGAATCCATCGAACGTCGTACCATCGACCGGTCGGGTCGTCATCGGCAAAGTCCTTTGCCGCGAGCACCGCGATGGGTCCATTGACACCTGAGGGAGTCCGGAATCTAGGAATTGACACGCTCGTACGTCTCGACCGCGTAACAAATGTATGCAGACGCATAGAAGCCGGTAGACGGTCCGTGCGAACGCGGAACGGCCGCAAACTGCTCGAGAGACCGTACGCGCCATTGGAATGTAAATTGACCAACGTTCGTTCGACTAAACAGTCAATGGGGACCTTGGCGCGAACGGGGGGGGGGGGGGACGGGGATGAGCGATCCGTGCAGTACCTGGTCCAACGACTGCCACACGTTTCCCATTACTGTATACACACATTTATCCATGGCCCGGTGGGTACGGAACGTGGCGGAGCCGTGGACGGAGTTTGCCTAATGGTTCATTCCCTTTGAGAGGAAAACGTATAGCCGAATCCCGGAAGACCCGGTAGCAATGCGCTCGTTGGTCAGGAGTGAGGCGCGTTGCGCCGCCGCAGCTACGTTTGTTCGAGCTGATCGTTCACACGTCCCAACGGATGTGTACCGAGCTATAAATGTTTTTCCGCCAAATTTACCACTCGAATTGCTTCATCCGTGCTGTTTTATCAGGCCGAGGGGATTCAGCGCCAAAGTTTTGCACCATTGGCTCGTACCGTTCTGAAAATATCGGTGCTTTTCGAAGGACGACGAACGATGATTCCGTGACTTTGATTTTTCGACGAATCGGCTCGTCGCGTATGATGACGCTGGAACGGCGAAATCCCGGCAACGACGCTTACCGGCATTCGCGATCATTCCTGTACCGTACCCTACGAACAGGGACATTTCCGGAACACGTTCACCATCCACCATTCCCCGATGTGAATTTCACCGGAATATTACTTTTTACCGAGCGGTAAAGCGTCACGAGCGATGTACCGCGAACTCGTCCCGAGATGTCACCGACAAAATACATTAGCCAAGAATGGTGCATCGCCGACGAAGAAAACTATATTACCGAGGAACGGGAATAACACAAATTGAAAAGTTCCATCCATCCTTGTCGTCGCAAACAAAATGCATCACCGGAGAATAGTGCATCACCTTGGAAACAAAATAGATTAGCCAAGCTCGAAATCTCGAGACGCCGAATATCAGCAGCCTGGAATTGCACATTTCGGTTGATAGGAAGAGTCGAGGATCTTCAAGATCCGTCCCAACGAGTTCCTCCATTATCGGATGTCCCGTAGCGACTTTGTTAATGGGAACGCATACACGAAGGATCCTTGAGCGAATGGAAGTCTCGCCTCGCGTATCGTGCGTGAATAATCATTCGCGCGCAATACCCGGAGAAGAGGACGATACCGGAGTGAAGTCGAAGGCGGAGAGAGACGGGAAGAGGACGAAGACGTCGAGGATGGAGGCCGTTACGGGTCTCGATCTCATAATTTCACCGCTTGATTTTCTTGGTTGAGAGCGGGACCTTCCGGCCTAATAAATTCATGGTTCAGCCCTAGCTCGCTCGGGCCTCGTTGCGTCTCGAGGCTTTTCCCAGGGAATGGATCGCTATCGGTCGCTCGGGGTGGCGAGGATCGCCAGAAGTCCCGATGACGCCGACGTCAGGAGCGCTAGGCACCGGTATACCGAAAACGGAAGTGACGAAAGTACGAGTTGCAAAGCGGCAAGAAGAACGGCAGAGGGGCGACGGGTGGGCGTATAAAAGCAGTCGTAACGGAAGCCTCCGAGAACTTTGTTCGGGTGTAGTGAATAAAGCGCCGAGAAAGTACGAGGGCGACACAGGCGTTGGATCGTAACAAGGAAAGTTTGAGCATGGCCACTCGGCACTCCCGACGCACGAGTTACGACGAATTCGACGACACTGATGTTTCACTTTTTTTTTCTTCCCCGGAGAACGTTAATTACTTTTGGCAAAAGAACGAATCGTCGAATAACGCGAGAGTCACGCGCGAATCGTCAACTTACGTCTGTACAGCGGAGACCGATGTAAATAATGTTCCTTGGACTTGCCCAATCGTCTCTCGGTAGTTGTTGGATAAGCGATCTCGCAATAATGTCTCGAGACGCGTGTATCCATAAAGAAACGGTCCTTCGGCAGTATCGATAATAGTCGACGGTTATCGTCGCGTACCAGTTTGCGAGCAGGTTTGTAAATGGATAATCGCGATCGTTGATGTTATCATCGTTCGATCAATTCTCACGTAACGATTGGAAAAATATAGTAATGAACTCGCGAGGTTTCTCGCGGCCAGGAAATAGGAAGTACGCGTGGAAATAGATCCTACGAAAGTAAGAAATCAAACGATCCCGCGGGTCAGATTGTACCACCGCTGGTCGTCGGATACCAAAAAGCACGAAACCGTTACAAGTCCGCGACACTCGGTCTTCCGATCATTCTTCACCAAGATTGATGCAGTACCGGCCTAGAATTCGTCCCTCGATGACGGTAACGCGGAGCCCTGTTTCGTAGCTCACGAGGGAAAATGACTCACTCCGCTTCTTTCCTCCCGTGCCCTCTCCGTCTCTCTCTCTCTCTCTCCCCGTCTCTCTTTCGATTACGGCAAAATTGCTCGAACCAGGGCGCGCGCACGGTCCAATTTACTTTTGCAACCTGTGCGTTATTACGCGAAGGGTGCGGAGCGGAGAACGCAGCCGCGATGCTTCGAGCCTCGATGCCTCGATCCTCGCGAATACGCGAGAGGAGCTTCGCGCGGAAGAAACCCGCGTAAAACAGACATACATCCGTAATACTATTTAAAACGCCTGTGGCGTGTGGTTTGTTACCGCAGTGACGCGAACGCCGGCCGAGCCGGCGCAGCTTCCAGCTCGAAAACTGGTAGGAGTGATTTAGTCGTGGAATGTGTTCTTTGGAAGAAGCCTAACGCGAAGCCGGTAAACGACTCTGCCAAGACGTTAAAACACGAATCCGACGACTGGACGAGAGAAGAAGATGGCCAGAGGAGGAAGCGAGATGAGAAATCGAGGAGCGAAACGGTGAAAGGAACGGATACCGAAGTGCAAGCGAGCAATCTCGCCGGTAGTCGTTGTACGGGGAAAACTCGGTGATCGTACATCTCGTGGCTGATGAACGGGCTCGGACGAGCGACAAAAAAGAAGGGGCGGGACAAAAACGCACCGCAAAAATCCCTGGTCAATTCTCGCGGTAGCTTTTTTCGGTTCGGGCTGCGAATGTCAAGATCCTTTGTCTCGCGAATCGTTCCAAGCCCGAAGACCGCTCCGATCCTCGTTCGCTCTTGGTTTCGACGCGCTTCTCCCTCTTCGCGGAACGCTCGGAAGATCGGCGCGTCCGGTTCGAGAGCTCCTATTTTCCAGAGGGAACGACCACTCGCGAATGAAAAAGACCGGCCCTCAAATTCGAATCGCTGTTTCTCGAGGACCCCGAAACGGGCCCGAAGCGCCAAAGATCGCGGCGTAAGAAAAAACTGATTCCGGACGCGGGTCCTCGAGGAGCCGGCCTTCGGCGACCGTGTCGTTCGCCCGGAGTCGAAGGAGCGCGGCGAAGCGCGCGACGCGGAAGAATTACAGCCCTGGATAGCGACAAGACGGATACGCGTTTATCGCGGCTAGTCGCGGCGAGGGTGGCCCGGTGGGGGGAGGGCCGACCAGGGGGGCGCAAACTTGGCTACCGTATCGCCGAGAGCGTCTCTCGGTATCTCCCGAGGTTTCTCTTCCTCCCGTTGGCTGCACTTTTGAAGCGCGGTGCGCGTTTCTCGCACCGCGGTCTCGCGCCTCGTCGCGCTGTTACGCGGAATGCTTTCCGGCCACTGAGGGAGCAACCGTATCCGCGCGATACACAGCCACCTCCGAGATTATTTCGATCGATAAGCCCGACGCCCTCGGCCCTTGGACTTCTTTTTCGCTTTTTCGTCTGCCAAAAAAATGTATCGTTCTTCATTATTTTTTTCTTTCCGGGCAAAGTAGCGATAAATATCCCGCCGAGAGACGGGCGGATCGATCGTTCGATCTTGCGCGTGCTTTTCCTTAAGAAATTTTCATAATTCGAAGATCGCGGGTCGATAAGCGAACATCATTCATTTCGGGGAAGGGAAAGGGCCGGCTGCGAGGAGGATCGAGTTTCCAAGGGTACAATTAATCCGGTGCGTAGACGCGTCAGCGTTCGAGCGCGGGCCTCGATCGATGTTATCGATCGATAACGGACGATAACTATACCTCGTCAATTTTGTCGAAGCTATCGCAAATTCAGCTCGTCGGCTGCGCGTATCCCGCGCGCCGGGCCGTTTTCTCTCTTTCCGCCCCTTTATCTCGAGTCGGCCGTGTACCGATAAGAAAGCGCGCATCCTCCGATAAACGGAGGGTTCTATTTATCAGAGGCGATCCGCGGTTCAAGCACGGAAAACCTATATACACCGAGGGAAATGGGATTACGAAGACGGGGGACTTTGGGGACTCCGCTCGAAGAGACTGGCGCGTTTGTTGCGGAAAATCGATAGTACTTCGAAACAAAGTTCCGAGCGAACGCGTACGGAGCGCCGCGCGGAGGTACGTCTCGGAAGAAAATCCAAATAAAATATTGGGAAATAGAAAAATACAAAACTATTAAAAATGCTTCGTGTATTTTTTCGGCGCGGACTTTTATCGCGATTATTGGCCGTTGGGTCGTTGTTGCGCGTACCGTCGGAGGATAAACGAATGACCGGAGAGACGCGCGTCGGCGCGTTGGGCCTTTGGAAGAATAAAACGCAGCCAACGTTACTCGCGTTTACGCGTTGAATTTCTGCTTCGTTGTTGGTTCGTTCGTGTTTATTTTCGCGCAAATATTTTTGCCGCTCGAAAAAAACTGGCCGCCGGTTGCACAAAAAATAAAGCTGATTCCATCCTCCGCGCAAAAGCATCGTTCAAGAGTCTCTTTTCCTCGAAAACGAAAACAAAAAACACGATAAAACATACGCGGAGCTCGTCGGGTCTCGAGGATCGCTCCGTACATTTGCACACGTGTGTATATAAATATTTGGGAGTATATATTTCCGGCGGTGCTCCTCCCCTGGCCGCTCCCTCGCCTATATACGTAATACGAGTAATAGTTGCTATCCGGGCTGTCCGACCGGCAACTTTTCCCGTCTATCTACCCCGGCCTTGCTCGTACGTACCGAGATCCCACCTCAATTACCCGTTTCTCCCTGACTTCTGTACCGAGCTCGGGGACTCCGAACCACCCGAAATGTATAGTTATCGCAGCCTCGGCGGTACGCGACTACGCCGCGCGCACCGCGATCGTCTCTTCACCGTTCCCCACGATTTGCATATGCGAATCGCGCGATATAAGTAATTAATTCGCAATCAGCCGGCGTAATACCGTTGGGTTGTACGCGACGGATACGATTCATTAGCGACCGTGATATTTATTAATTAGAGCCAAGATCCCGCGTTATGTTTTAACTACGCGCGTACGTCTATCCGTAATATACGCATATATGTATATATACGCGCGCGTGCATCGCGCGTACGCGGACGTATCGCGCGAGCACCCGCGTTATTCGCGTGACCCACTATTGTCCGTTGTGGATTGCGCTCGGCGGCCGAGGACTCTTGCGGTTTCATTAATTACAGGGGGCCGTTCGGCCCCCGAGGAAGCCGGCTGTCGCGACGCTTTTCGATGCCCGGCGCGATTCAATTACCAGCCAGCCGTGCGATCGATCGAAATCTTTTCGCCCGCCGAGGCGCGCTGGGAATACGCGCGGGCGTCCGTCGTTGCTCGGAGCGGGTTCGTTCTTCGCGCGTTCTTGCAGGAAAACACGCAGGGAAGAATCGTCGAGCGATCGGAGAATCGTAACTATTCTTGCACGGGAAATTGATTCAACGATACTCGTTCGTGACACGAAAAAGGCGAGTCGATACGCGCGTCGCTATAATTCACCAACGTCGAGTCAGTTTTGATCGCGACTCGAAATTTTTGATCGATCGCGAGCCAACCTCTGCCAAAATTAACAACGCTTTTATCATTTTTTCTTCGAATCAATAAATTTAATCAGCGATCGCAATAAATAAACCGAATATTCTCATGACTCGTGATTTTTGAAACGATCTCGCCGTGTTATCTCGTCCGAGGAAATTGCACCGAAGACGAATTTTGCCAAGTTTCGGTTGCCGTTGAGGTCTCGGCGCGGTCCTCGTATCTCGGTAGTATCGACGCAAGAAAATATCGCGCCCCGAACTTTCGCTTGCGTTTCGCGGGGGCTCGCCCGGATTCTCCGAGCCGATTCTATCTCGCGCAAATTTCAAGAGCGCGGAGATCGTTCTTATCGCGCGTAACAGTGGTCGTTGCACAACTGCCCGGTGCGAAAACCAAGGAACCGCGGGGAAGACGAGAGAGAGAGAGAGCGAGAGTGCGAGACACGCACCCAAGTTCGAAGCACCTGTTACTCTCGCTTGCTTCGCGCCTCGCTCGACCACCGAGCCAGCTGGTTACCCAACGCTCGTACGTTAAGTTTATCGTAATTACATCGGGGACGCTCGCACGGTCCAACTTGGTGCTCCGGGCAGCCTCTTGCGAGCTCGGGCGTACGCGAAAACACCTATTTACACCCTTAATTTATAGGTCTGCGCAGGGACCGTTTCGTGCGAGCGTCGATCACCCCGGGACCCTTCGATTAATCCCCTATTTATTATTTCCCGCTTCAAATATATATTTCTCTGTATGGAAACTCTTTTTTTTATATTTCGTTCCCCGTTCGGACGAATATGCACCGTTTTATTATTCGTCTTTTCATCCGCGAGTCTCTGATCGGACAGAGGTTTTTTTATTCGTCGATTTTCTGAAAATTTGAAAAGATTCGTCTCCCGATGGTGATACACGGAAAATAGGAAGAAAAAAAAAGAGTCTCGCGGACAGGACGAGCGAGAGGCTCCGCCGTCGCGAACCTCGATTCTCGTAGAGGAGAAAACGTCCGCGAAGTCTGTGAATTTTGCTCTCTCCTTGCGAGACGTTGCCGGAGAGAATGAGGAAATAGATAAAAAGAAACGGACGGAGAAACGGAGAGAGAGAGAGAGAGAGAGAGAGAGAGCGACAGAGAATCGGAGTAAAGTATCGAACGAACGGCAAGACTAGAGAAGGGTATACTTTTGCCCTGGATGGACCCTGAGCATCGCGGGGAAGATTCCGGTTGGATATATATTGGCACGTGTACGTAATTGTGGCCATTTGTCGAGTGTCGGCGAGAGATCTGTCGCGTTAAAAAAAAAGAGCCGAAAGAAATACAGCAGGGAGAATAAACGGTGAAAAGAGGCGGTAGGAAGGAGAGCGGAAGGCGGAAGGCGGAAGAGAAGGAGCGATCGGGGTCTTCGAGGAAGGGTGGAAAAGCGGCGAGGTTGCAGTGGAAAGCGGAGAAAGTTTACGCGTGTGGAAACGTCAGGGTGTCACCGAAGGGTCGAGTGTCTCTCAAGAGTGCGGTCGCCGACGAATTCGCGATGCATCACGGGATTCCGCGCGCGACGTATATCTCGGACTAATAGCGGAAGAACGTCCCTGGGAAAGAGGGAAAGTGGCCTTAAGGGAATAACGTGTGTCCTCTCGGTCGACCGTGTACGTACGTACAAAGTCGACCGGAGTCGAGTATACGAAAAACCGTGTCGGCGCTCGAAGCTCTCACCACCGATGTACTTACTTCCGGTGTCAACTTGATCTATGTACCAGTCTGGTTGGTCTACGCGCGATAATTCCACTCGAGAGCTTCGCCCTGTGGCGGACCTTTCGAACCAACTCTCTTCGCGTCCTTTCGATCTTCGCTGTAAACAGCTCTCGAACTTTCAAATAGAACGTATCCTCAATGGTGACGGTGAGCGGACGCGACCCCATCCATCACCCGTCGTACGAATCTTGGATTTTAAATAAACCGGATAGAAGCTCGGCGGTACGTCGGCGAAAGAAGAAAGTTGGGCCACGGATGCGGTGGCGACCATAATTGAGCGCTATCGTTAGTGACCGATGACGCCGACGAGGCGGGCTTGGACTCTTGACGGCGCGTCGAAAACCGCCCATCTTTGAAAGCCGATCCTCTTTCGCCGAATCCGCCTCAATGTCGATTTTCTTTCCGTTTATCACGTTTCGTTGTATTCTGATATTTGTGAAAAGCTCTCGACCCGATGTCTGCATTTTTTTTATTACCAATAGATCGGATTACGCTGTGCTCGGCGTTTCTTTTTTTTAGCCAATTGTAAACTCCGAACGATCGAAGGACGGTGATCGGGATAGTTCGATGCTCGCGCGAAAGGATCGTCGATCCGTTTTATCAATGATTAATCACTGAAATACGCAACGACCCCGGTAGTGCTCCATCTTGAAATCAGTCAAGGCGATAGATCAGTCGCTCCGAACTCGTCCCTGCGCGTCTCGCGACGGAGACGTTGGAGCCGGATTCTCCGAAGATCAGCATTGGCCGTGGCACATCCCGTCGAGGTAATTTTCACTCTGGAAAGCGAAAGCTGCCGTTCGGACGCGGGCGGAATGGGGAAAAAAAAACACCAAGAAATTCCACTCGGTAGAGCGCAATACCGTGTAGCCAGCCTCGCTTTTCCTCGACTCTTCGTATCTTCTTTGTTCGGGAAATTGTCATGGAATCTCTTGATTTTATATTGGGACCGGGACGAGGGGTCGAGACGGGTCTACCGGAGAGCATCGAGCCATTGAAATCACGGAATCGCTGTTCCTTTGCTCTCCTCCTCGCTGACGAATAATTTCATATTCATCGAGACGCAGCCAAGCGAATAACTCGTAATTCCGTGTCATCGTTGTACAGGCTTGTGTTTTCGGTCTGATCGAGCTCCGGCAGCGGAGGAGACCGCTGTTTCGTTTCTTCCCCTGCAGTCCTCGTTCGAGGATTACATCCGCCGGAACTTCTCGATTCGTTCTACTTCCGAGTCCGTCGACTGGCTTCTGCCGTTCGGTGAAAAATCCAGAAAGAAGACGAACACGCGTCACGCTCGTTCGGCTGATCGATCAACCGCCAAACTGGTGTTGCGTATTGCCAGTTGTTTGGCAACTTCTTCGTCGCGATATTTAAGGTACACGTCCCGTGATCGATCTCTTTGTTTCCTTGGCTAATCGACTCGACGATGTTATCGTTGATGCTCGAAACTGCCGAACGAATCTTTATCCAAAATACATTGATTCGGCGTACCTCGGAATTGCCAGCCATAAAACTTGATCGGACTTTTTGGAAAAGCTCAAGAAGGGTCGGTACACCGCGCTTTGATGATTCCTACACCAGGCAACGGCTCAAGACCTCGAAACTTGCCAGGACTATTGTCCCGAAAACGCTTGCGAATGTTTGCCTGAAACGGTGCGTGAGAAGACCTCAGAGAGGGAGAGGTTGAAAAGGGGATTTTGATCGAGAGTACCGTCGCACCCCTCGACGTCGTCGATAATTCACTCCCTCTCCCTTCGAAGGTTAATGGAATTACAGCGGCGGGCTCTTGGCTCGAGATTTTAGCTCACCGCTATTACCGATGATGGAACGTCGACTCGGAATCGCCCCTCTTCTATATCGCGCGCTACGCGTTATTCTCCAATTTATTTTTTCTTCCCTATTGCTCCTATCGTTCGTCACTGATACGAAAGTAACGACCCACTTTGGCTACGCGTTTGTTGGATTATCGGAAAAATCGAGCGAATAACCGATTTTCTGAGATTTCGAAATGTACCTCGCGTACAGCCTAACGTACAGCTACAAAGTGGCATCGGGTGGCATCTCCGATCTTGGCTGTTGCGCTGACTCGTTTATACGTAATTCATGAGACAAGGCGGGGCGTGGGTCTGTATTTTGTAGGATTGCTGGAGGTGTAGACGAGATATCGGAGACGTCTCGACGTCGCGACGTCAGCGATCGTTATCCCTTTCGCTCCTTTCCATCGGGTGACGACCGTTCTTGCGATTCGCGCAGCAGACTTTCCAAAAATAACCTCTCGTCCTGCCTCTTAATTTGCGTCCGAGTTCCAATTACCGACCCAATTATCGACTACTCCCCGGTCGACTATTTTTTTAATGACAATTGACGAATCTTTATTGAATTTTGGTAAATCAACGTTAATGTTCCATCGATGCTACTCGACAATAGTCACTCCGTTGTGATTACCCGAACTAACCTTTATTAATATACCTGAACGTACGATTAAACGTAATTAAATGCTATTTCGGACTTCGATCCGCAATTCTATAAAATATTCATCGGAATGTTCAATCGGGTTTGAAAAAAAAAAAAAAAAACAGAAACAGAGCGATTTTTCAACGTCGGGCCTTTGTTTCGTTCGCCTGGTATCGTCGGTCGTTATTAGGCTCGGAGAACCAACCGGATACATCGCGCACTCGAAAGTTCAGCACAATAAGCATTGTCGTATGACGAAAATGAACTTGGTCGTATTTGTCGAGCGCCTCTCCGATTCACGTCCAATGACGTAGTTACGGAAGCTCCGAGCAGCTCGCTCTTTGTCGAATTAATCGAATCTCGCAGCCTCTCACCGCTCACCACCCCCGAGCTCGGTTTCCTTTTTCGAATCCTCCGAGGGCCACGGTCCCGTTCGTCCGTACAATACGTACGTCGAGACACAGGAGAAACTCGACTCCCGAATACAAAGGATCATCCGTGCAAATAGTGGGGCAAAGTGCAATAGGACGCGCTGCACCAAAGCGGGAAAAGGTAGACGCGGATCGCGATACATTCGGGCACGAATGGAAGAGAACCGCACGAGTTCCTCAAGAGCCGCTGCAAATATTATTACGTGAAAATCTATCTTTCCTTCTCGCTCTTCCTCTTCCTCTTGCGTAGACAATTAAAACCCGTGACCATTAAAAAAATCGACACTGATCGTTGGTCGTTTGACGAATAATCAGCTAAAAATGTATTATTCGTTAAGGAGATTCGATTGAACAAAAAGTGGACACCGATAACACGAGAATTAGCGGGTCAGCTTAATCGAGACCGTGCAATTATCTCGAGAGAGATACGTACAGATTTATCGAACGGCGACTTTAAAGAGACTCGGCTCGACGTCGAGTGCAAGGAGAACCGGGTACTTCGAGGACAGCCCTCGAACTCGATAGGAACCCGAGAATATCCGAGGGGCAAAAACGGGAGTGATTTTTCTATGGACCGTGTTTCGCGGCGATACGCCGATGAGACGAGGAGTCTCGGGGTCGTCACGGTGCGGAGGAGCCGTGCTACCCCGCGGCTTATCACCGATGTCGCAACGGGGCGCGGCTCGTGAATATTATTCGGGTCCGAGGCCAATATAATCCCGAATCGATTAAACGAATTTGCCTCTCGTATAGAATCAGAACGGGGCGAATGAAAGAAACTGAGAAAGATATTTCAGCTTCGCGAGCGGAAGTGCAAATTTTAGCGACGAGAAGTAGGGCGCGAGAGGTCGAGGTGAAAAAAGGAGAGGCGGAACGATGCGGATATTCCGAAAGGAAAAGTCAAATTATTGGCGTTTGAGATACTCGAAAATTGGTGGACGGGCCTGCCGAATGACGAATCCTCTTTGGCAGGCGCGCCAAGTACGAGGTAACCGCGAGGCTCGAGCAAGGGCGCTGTTTCATAAAAAGGAACCTACGTATACGATCGTTACGCAGGGACCGCGGGTAGCTCGTCGTTCCGGCTGATTTTTGCGCTTCTTCGGCTTCGGTCCGGATGAAACGCGCGTCGTCGATGATCGCGAACGGCCCCGATGATCGGGAAACCCGATCGGATTTTCGTTCGTTGAGTCGAAGCTCGACGACGCGGACTCGTTTACGGGGTGAGCGGTAATCTCCCAGGGACAAAGCGCTTCGGCGATATCGTTCCCTTGTTTCGTGACTCGTTGGACGTAGCAAGGAGGGCCGCTACGGAACGCGCAGCGACGCGTATCGCGAGATCGCGTGTCGGGACACCGCGAGCGATCGAGCTCTAGCGTGTACGCGAGTGCTCGATTCCTTCGGCGAGAGTCTCCGGCCGGTAACGGCTCCCGATCGCGTACGAAACGCCAATTTGTAAACGTCACCGGAAAAATAATGCCCGTTAAAAAGAAGCCCTGATGTTCCTCGGCGCTCCGACCGCGCGAGTCAATTTTGTTATTCGTTCTTTTTCTCGTTACTCGTTCGGTCTTTGAAACGCCAACGCCTCGTTGAATTCCCCGGTCCGATGAAGGACGTACCGCGAAGCAACGAGGCAACGACGGGGAATCGAGCTTCCGTAAAGCGGCGGAAGCCCGCCGTCGCGACTTCTTCCAAACAAATTCCACGTCGCGCCTGCCTCGCGGTGACACGTCCCGTCTGACCAACCGCAATTCCGGAAGTCGAGGATTCTTCTCGCCGTAAAGTAATCGCGTCGACGCTGCGTCGGTAGCGAGGAAAGAAACGGCGCTCCGTCACCGGTGGTCTCGGCGCGCGTTCTTCCGAGTGTGAACGAGAAACGACGGGTTTCCATCGATCGGAGCGACGTTGACAACGAGGAATCCACTTCCGGTGTAACGATTCCGAGGAGGAACGTCGATTTTTTTAACAAAAGAAAACGACCATTTTTTGTTTTTAGACTTCTGTGACTCGGAAGTCCAGGATTCGTCCGCTATCGAAAAAACAAAAAAAAAAAAAAATGTCGGTCCATCCCGCGATACCTCCCGAACGACACCCGATTCGCTCGACGAGGCCTCATCGACGAGACGTTCGCAAATAAATCGACGAGCATAATTGAAATCCGGGGTTACCGGACGATCGAGACGATAGGTACCGCGCCAACGAGAGTCGCCGCGCCGATTCTCTCGCCGGTTTTTTCCACGCGTTCGCTCCGACCATATTTTTCGATTAGTTTCTTTTTCGCTCCCGGTTCTGAGTTTTTACCGCGTAGGACACGCGAGAACGCGCGAGCGGAGCGTGCGGCTCTTCTCGACGCCGAAACACGCGATCCACGGCTTTATGCACTCCTGTTGCACTTACGCGTCTCTCCGCGCCACCGTCCGGCTGTATTCGTAGATCGCGGTCGGCGCGTTACGAGCCCTTCCCGTCCCTCCCTTCGGCCCGCGAAGGTACTCGGTACGCGTACGAGGTAACGAACGAGAGACGCATTTGCATTACAACAGTTCTCGGAACGGAGGTGACGCTTTATGGTCGCGCCACGCCTTTCCCCACTCCCGATTAGTAAACGAGATAATCGAGAAATTCCATTGACCGTTGTTGCGGTTACCTTTTTTTTCGTCATTAATTTTCGTTTTTTTTTCGTACGACTCTGGTCTCTGGGTGTTGTACGCTCGGCCGTGACGAAAAACTTTGCGTATCGTCGAGTCGAACGCGTTCCTGCCTTCGGAGAATTCACTTTTTCTTGGAGATTTTTTTCTCCGGAGAATTATGCGGCGCGTACGTTCGATGTTTCATTTTCTATCAGGAATCTTCTTTTCAATGTTCCGAGTAAGAGGCCCTTTCTCTTTTCGCGAAGCCGCTCCACTTTTATCTTTACCGTTCCGTAGTAGCGCGGAGGTGTAAATTCGCGTAATTATTTTTCGTCGAGCCGCGATCTCGTTTCACGTTCGTTTATCCGCGTTCGCGATCATACTCGTGGAAATGCCCTCGTTGAACGAAGGCATTTCGGAATCGTGCGTTTGTATTCCTACTTTGGATAGGAAATACGTTAAACCTGTACAGAACTCGCATTTTTGATACCCGAACGATCGAAATGACTTTAAAAAAAGAAGTTCGCTAAAGATACGCGCATTTTTATTGGTCGCCTCGTGGATTTGCGCGGACCGTTGCGCGGCCGCGCGCACTCGACGCGAGTAGCCCCGAGTTCGAGAGGCGTCTTCTCCTCGCGAGTGCGCGCCTTCGCTCTCGCGTATTACAATTTACGTAAAATCGAAGAAATATCGCATATACGTATATATAAACGTTTACGGTCCCGTTCGCTGATTACAGATCTGCCAATTACGCAAATTCGACGAAGGAGTGCGAGCTCTCCGACATGGATAGATTGACCATTGCCGGCTCGAATGCCTTCCAGACGTCCAAGGGCTTCGACTACCTTGAGAATCATTGCGTCGACGAGCCCGTGAAGCTTTGCGAGTTCAAGAAACTCACGGGTCGTATTCTTAAGACGGTCGACTCGGTTTATCAGGACGTCGGTACATCCGAGGAGTGCCGGGAGCTCTGTCTCAACTCGCCTTTCCGCTGTCACTCTTACGATTACGGTGATACCGGTGACAAGGTGTGCCGTCTGAGCCATCACGCGAGGACTACCCTCTCCGACATACAGGCGAGTCAACCAACCTTCCAATTTCAATTATCACCGATCACGGGCGCGTCCTCGCCTCGCTCGTTTTTACCAAAACTCACCGTCCAAAAACGTACCGACTTTCAAAACCGGAGCGTCGACGAAAACCTCTCCGTACTCGCGGATCTTAGGGACGAAACTGATAGCGCGACGCCCAAATTACGTACAAAGTAAATTAAAAAGTCAAACGTGAAAGTAAATAATCGGCGAATAAACATTTTTAAAATATATAACGAGCGCGACGAAAGTCCAACTTGCTTGCTTGTTTCTATTCTGAAATAATAATATTGACAAAAAACGTCGGGATTACGATTTCATGGTCCATCGTTGAATACGTAAATTGCAGTCGAAACAAACGGAGTAACGCGCGAATATCCGAATATCCGAATATCCGTGCGACAAACGTGATTCGTTCCTCGAGTCATCGAGCCAACGAACGCGAGGGAGGATCTCCTTCACTAGCCTCCGGTCGTTCGCGACACCGGAGCTCGCTCGGTTGCACTTTCGCGCGCCCGTTCGCTTATAAATTCTGCTCGGCCGGCGAAAAAGATAACTCGCGGATCGACGATTCCGTGCCTTCTCGTCTCGTAGTCGGGCGTGAAAAAACAGAACCGCGGGGGGTGAGCGAGGAGCGCGAGGGTCGCGAGGGTCGCGCGAACGCGCACGAATAGCGGCAGCGTTCTAAAAGAAAAACAAACGTGAAAACGTGAAAGAGAAGAGCCATGTGACGTCACGCATCCGGAAACGGAGAAAAAGTACGCGGTGATCGATGGCGGATGCTAAAAGTTTCGCGCTATTTTCCATGCACGGTTACGAGCTCGCGAGCTCTTGAAACAGACCGGGCTTCGGCAGGGGGCGAAGGGATAGAAAAATAAGGGAAAAAAGTACGCGGAAACGAAGAGAGAGAGAGAGAGAGAGAGAGAGAAAATCCCATTCTCTCCCAACCTGTTGAAACTCGGAGTCCCGTCGCTGTCGTTCCGTCGCTTTGCCCGTTACGAGCCGCGAACGTTCCGACCCCCGTCGCCCCGTGGGCGCGAACGTTTCGACCGAGACGGAAACATTGTACGCTAGACGTTGACGGACCGGCGTATCTCGCTCGGATTACACCCAGCGAGAGAATTTCCACCGGATGAAATATTTAAACCGAGCGACCGAAAGGATCGAGAGCCGTCACGATCGGAATCGAGCTTCGAGCTTTTTTAGGAACTCTTCCGTCATCCGAAAACTCGAATTTAATTGGATTTCACGGGTTCCGCGTCGCGCGTGGGACGTGATTAATTTTTTGGGCGTTTCGATCGATAATCCGGACTCGGGAATGCGGATGAGCGCCGGTTGGGATTTTTCGCGCGTCCGGTGGAGAACAACGGTTCGCGAAGCGCAGGGCGGTGACCGAAAACCGGCCGACGCCTCTTCGCGGTTCGAAAAGACAGCCGAAGGATCCTTGATTCCGGGGTTGTTGGGGTAACGTTGGTGAATCGATTGCAGGAGCCTTATCTGGACGTGCCGGAGGCGTCGACGTACGAGCTCAGTTCCTGTTACAACGTCACGATCGATTGTAGGGCGGGTGACATGGTGGCCAGAATTCAAACGAGCAAGCTCTTCAACGGCAAGGTGTACGCCAAAGGATCCCCGAACTCGTGCGTCCGGGACGTTAAGGGCGAACTCGAATTCGAGCTGCGCATGGCGTACGACAATCTCGAGTGCAACGTCAGGCAACACGGACTCGGACGCTATTTGAACGACGTTGTCATCCAGCATCACGATACGATAGTGACGAGCTCGGATCTCGGGCTCGCGGTAACCTGCCAATACGACTTGACCAACAAGACCGTCTCGAACGAGGTGGACCTGGGTGTACACGGTGACATCACCCCGGCATTGTCCGAGGAGGTGATCGTCGACTCGCCGAACGTCGCCATGAAGATAACCGATCGTAGCGGCAACGACGGTGTACCGTCCGCCGAGGTCGGTGATCCGCTCGCCCTCAAATTCGAGATCCTCGACCCTAACAGCCCGTACGAAATCTTTGTACGCGAGTTGGTCGCCATGGACGGCGTTGACTCGAGTGAAATCGTTCTCATCGACTCGGACGGCTGTCCCACCGATCACGTCATCATGGGACCCCTCTACAAGACGGCGGCTTCGCGCAAGGTCGGTTCGTTTCTTCTTTCTCTCTGCGAATTCCCACCGAGTCCACGGCTCGGCCGTGCTCCTCCGGTGCGGTAGTCGCGATAACTTTGCACCTTGTGCTTCGTACGTTTTCTCGATACCGGTCGCCCATCGGGGAAACCCGGCTGTTTCGGTGTACGGTGCGACCGATCCGATAGCCCGCGATCCTGTCATCCGCGTTCCCCGATTACCCTTCGATCGAGACTCGGCGGATCTCGCTTCGCGAACTCGTAGACCGCGAAACCCGCGTTGGCGGATCACCTCGAACCTACAAAATTCCCAATCGTATCGACATCCGTGAACGCGAACGCTGTCGATTCTCCCGGATGTTCGAGCTCCGATCAACGATACCAAAATTTCCAACTCTCGTGCTCCACCGAGAAAACCCCGCTCGGCCGGAACTGGAAATTCGTTTTGCCCCGAACAAAGGGACGACGAGAACCGGGGATCTGAAAACATCACCCGTGGTCACCGACGTAGCTTTGCCCGCGTTTCCAGAATCGATGGAAAGTAGAAGCAATAAAAAGTCCGGGCCGCGGTAGCGCGCGAGTTTTTCTTTGTCTTTTTTTTTTGTCTTTCTTTGCCGTCCGACGGAACGAGAATTCCAATGCACTCGCTCGCAATGATCCGTAGTACCGCGGGAGCCCGCGGGACGTATCTTACTCCTCGATTGTGCAGTTTCATTTGAGCGAAGTGCTCTCTCCGCGGTGGCTTAAGGTCGAGCCCGTTTTCACTCCCGTAAATGTCGATATCGAGGCAGGTGTCCCGCCGCGGTCCATCCGGTCCCTCCTGTACCTGGGAAACTCGGGTCGCGACGCAGACGCGACAGCTATAGTTGACCGAGCGTAGAGTTGGCTCGCGTGGCTGCTCGACGCGGCGGCCGAGAGCACTCTTCGAAATTGATTTCCCAAGAGAAACGGAAGAGCGGGCCGTCCCCGCCCCTCGGGCCGTGGGCCGCGTCCTTCCCGACGAGCGGGGAACGGAGCGGCGGCAGGGGGGCAAGACTCGACGCTTTCTCACTCGTCAGTCAACGCCCGCGCGCGCGCGGCTATTATCGTATTATCGTTAGGGATAATGGACACTGGGTGGCAATGGTCTCGAGAGCCGAGGATAACGACCTCGTTTGTTGCTTGCTCGCGCGAGCCGCGCTCTCCTTCGTAGAAGCTACCGCGTAGGAAGAAAGGCCGGAAGGCAAATTTTACGTATTCGCGGAACGTCGGGGAATCTCCGGACCGGTCCACTTGTTATTGATTTCGTTGGTTTTCGTTCAAGCGTGGTTGGACGGGGGCATCGAGATATCGGGAGGGCTCCTGGAAAGACCCCGATCGATCGACCTGGGGAAAAAAATCATTTTTGGTACGGTCCAGCGGCGGACGTCGGTGGTTCCTCGAGGAGGCTTTCTTTATGAACGGCCTTTTACCGCTGCGACGGAGCGTCGCTGAATCCGTCGGATTCGATCCCTACGGGCGCGCGTCCGGTGGGAATAACTTTCGGCTTTGGATCAATCGAATTTAATGAAAATTAATTTTCGCCGATCGTTCATTCTGGCGATCCGAGCGGTAAACGGCGGGCGAAACTTTTCCGATATTCGCGTTACAAGTTGACGCTTTTCAATGGAAAAAATAATAATTCGCTATAACGGTGAAAAGAAAGAAATTCGGGGCGAAAAAATATAGTACGCGTGGTTTACTCGCAACGGTGCGAACTTCAAAGCGAACAGTTCTATTACGAAAATTCAGAGAAAGGGAGCTTCCGGTACGTGACCAAAATTGGGCCCTATGAATATCCTCGATCGGGTTTCGCATCGAGTTAAAAAAATCATGGAACATCGAACTTACGAAAATAGAGAAAAAAAGTCAAGTCGAAGCGCGTGGTCTGAAACACGCTCGGAGCTAGGATCGACCGATCGTTAAATCGGACAGCCAACCGTTTCGAAACAATCATCACCCGCCGTTTGAAATTCCGAGACGCAGACGTCGAGCCCTCGACTCTATCGATTTCCGATACAATCCGATTCTATTTTTTTCTCCCCGGAACGTTTATCCCCCTCGGGCAGTTAAATTCCCATCAGTCATGCGAGTTTCGTTGGGGGCTCCGCACGGGCGTCTTCAATCATCCTATCGAATATACATAATTTCACAAACGACGGTTAATTGCATTCTCCAGAGTGGATCTTCGGAGTTTCCGAGTCCCGTGTATCGAAGATAATAGGCGTGTTTCGGGCTATTGATTCGGCCGCTGCTCCATTGAAGACGCAAAGAGCATTGGCGTAGCCAGGAGGGGGCACGAGTCAGCGGACACCTAGTTTCCCGGGTTCAAATATTATACAATGTCCTTCCGTTTCAATGTTTGATTAATTTCATTCGAGTTGCGCTCGAGACGGAATTTTAGAAAAAAGGACAATAAGCTATTTTCACGGTAATAAATTGATACGTGGAAAAATACGTTTCAACCGTGAATGTAATCTTGGGTGCTCGACTTTTGAAATGCATAATAAATTTGATAAATTCGGTTTCGTTGATCGTACTTAATTTGGCGCAATAGTAATCGGAGACCGTTCGTGATCGGTTTGGAAATTTTCATTGACGCGGCGCGAGGCAATTTTGCAGCCAATTGAATAGAGTCGATGCGTAAACGAATTTGCGTTACTTAAAGATTACGCGTCGAAACAAGAGGCCGGACCCCGCCCCTTAAGGGAACGACGAACACGCTGGAAACTTTCGACGCGGCACCTCGTTACGTCGGTAATGACAATTTTGTGCTGCGTTTTGCGCTAAATTGCGCCGTGTTTTGCGCTACGAGTAACTATCGATGGATGGCGCGCCCCGCGTGCGAATTCGGCTACGAAGTCACGAATTTTCTGACGTTCTTTTTCGTTAGTTTTCCATTTTTGAACTCTTAAAAGGGTCTGTTTGATCGGAAATTTTATGCTGATCACGAATATCATAAAATTTTCGTCGAACGCATGGAACGCAGCAAAGAAAAGCGTGTTTTAAGGTGTTTTTAACGATTTTTTCATTGAAATTTTGGGCTTTTGGTGAAATTAATGGTAGATTCGTGTTCGGGGGATCAAATTACATCGTAAAGGACCTATTAAAAAAATATTAAAAATCAAAAATTTTGTTCGATTTTTGGGCAGAATACATTTTTTTACTAAATCATCGATAACTTTTTTTCCTTTGGAGTTTGGCACTCCAGCCTGCGCTCAATCTTTTCGTTATGATTTTCCCTTCAAAATGCTTTTTTAATCATTAATGTCTGATGATTTTTCGATTTTTGGCAGAATTTCAAAGTCGGGCCATCGATTTTTCCAAATTTTTCCATGCATACCCCTTTGCGTTTTTTTTAGCGATTTTTCAAGTGAATATTCCGGGAAAACTAAAAGAGATATCGATACGAATCCAACGCCATTGTCTAAGTTAGGCAAAAACCTTTTCCAAACCCCCCCAATGTATCCCCATAGCGTAAGAAACGCTCGACCTACGACCTTTTGAAATATCGTGATTTTTGCGATTCTGGCAAAAAGGCCCGAAAGGACGAAAAAATTTTTTTTTCTGTTTTTAAACTCTTAAAAGGGTCTATTTGATCGGAAATTTCCCCCTGATTACGAATATGCCCGAGTTTTTACCGAAAGCGGAAAATTAGACTGGGAAAATGCGAAAAACCTTTTGTAGACTATTTTTCTGACGTTCTTTTTCGTTAGTTTTCCATTTTTTAACTCTTAAAAGGGTCTGTTTGATCGGAAATTTTATGCTGATTACGAATATCATAGAATTTTCGTCGAAAGCATGGAACGCAGCAAAGAAAAACGTGTTTCAAGGTGATTTTTACGATTTTTTCATAGAAATTTTGGGCTTTTGGGGAAATTAATGGTAGATTCGTGTTCAGGGGATCAAATTACATCGTAAAGGACCTATTAAAAAAATATTAAAAATCAAAAATTTTTTTCGATTT
>JAPYZI010002244.1:0-24903 GCA_030523105.1 Ophioninae sp. A BG-2022a | reverse complement strand
ATTCATTATAACTTGTTGATGGACATATTCGGTGGATTATTACCGAAAATATTCATAGTTGCAATACATTTAGTAGAGGCATGAGTGAAAGGATAGGTAAAGGTGAAGATACAGATGACAGCGTGTGCCGTCGGAATTCCATCGCTCCCTAAAAAAAAAAAAGCCATACGCTCTAAAAACCATAACAATTAACAGCTATGACATCGGCTCGGTCGCGCGCGCACCGATATTGTCTTTTTCGTCGTGCACTACCACATGCAAGTGCACACCGACGATCGGCAGTGTCCGCATGGTGGGGGTATCGCCTCTCCGGGCAGTAACACACGTGCGTGTCACCCACCGACGTAGGCCCGCCTACGGGCGCGTCTGATTGGCTACCGTAAAAAATTAACAACAATTCAGGGGTTGATCTGGGACCCATACATGCTTATATCAATCTTCTTAGAATTTCACCCCGTACCCCCCATTTCATGGATGACATTCTTAGCTGGGACACCCTGTATAACCCGAGATATGTGAGAATTCAGCTTCACAAGGGACCGTGTTTCAATGTAACAATTTTTTTAATCCGTTTCGTTGCGTTATTTAAAAATGTAGACTTGTATGAACGTGCTGTTACATTTTGATCCCGATATTCATATTATTTCAGTCGCTACAGCTTTTAAACGATCAATCGCGTATACGATTTTTATCGAAAAGTTTTCAAGCCATTCGCTGCAAGTTTTTCCACATAAAATGTCGTCGCTATGCCGTAATGTTTCTTCAAATCCGAGAATTTCATATCTTCTTAATGGAATCATCTGAACCGGTCCAATTTGATACTTAATCTCGAAGTGACCAACTTTTTTCATTTTTATTCTGATTAATAATTGTGTTTTTTGACAATTTTTCGAGAAGTACAACTTTTCTGAGAAGTACAACTTTTTGAGAAGTACAACCAGGCACTATCTTTTTAGACATCATTATGCAGTAGCCAAACGCAATTATATAAAAACTCAAACTTGTGAATAAAAAAATATATTTTACGTACAACATAAGTGATTCGAATTAACAAAAACATCGGTCTTATTATCGAATTCTATTTAGAAAGAAAACAATCATGAAAACCAGCAATTTTCAAGCCGGTAACACTGGAATGGTCCTTTAAAATGTGCACCCCACTTCTATATTGCTTTACCAAGCAAACATCTGCCTAATTCTCGTTCCCCATTTTTCCAAAACCGAATAATTTTTCTTGGAATCTGCCAAAAATCTGGCGGCTTAAATCTTATAAAATAAACAATCGTTGACCTTACAAATGAATTTCTCTAGCAAAGACGGATTGAGGGCTGTTTTCACGAAACATTTTGAATTTATAAGCCAAACATTTGTGAAGAATAGAAAGCGGATTCGATCACTTTGATCCACCGAATAGACTTGCAGATAAGATGAAATGATAAAGATAGGGAACCTTTGCGAAATCCAAAGAAAGTCCAATGTGCTGTATTGGATGTTAGTGACTACAATTCCTTACAACTATCACTATTCGGTCGAAAATCTTTGGAAAAGAATTTTTTTTATAACACACTGGCCACGATGATAAATTCTCAGGTTGAAAAAGAATGGATGCAACATGAACCCTCTTTGAAAGCCGATATCGTCCAGTGGCGCATCAAATCTCCCGTCTCGTATTACGGATCGTTGATCACGCGGATCGGTAAGGTTCCTTATCTACTTGTCGTTGGGTCTATGCAAATAACACGCACACGAGGCACTAACTATTGTTCCTGCACTTTCCTCTTCTACCCCACTCATCCCCTTTCTCTCGTTCTCTGTTCCTTCCTTCTTCATCCTTCTATCTCATCCCACCATTTCAGTAATACCGTTTCCTTCCTCCGATAGGGGTCACGGTTATTCGTGATTTGAATATCATCACGTTTCCCATTATGATAATGATTCTGAGAGACGATCGAGGTACCACGAGTTAACCAGCCGATCGGGAACGATCCTATTTTCCATACTTGCCTCTTGAATCATAATGGACAGGAATGAACATAATTAGGGTAACAACGGGTCTTGGTCGGAAGAGCGCTTACTCCAATGGCACGAAAACTTCGACCTTGTTGACCGCGAATAAAACCAAACAAAACCAGATAAAATAAGTAAAACCGAAAAAAACGAGTTAATCCAAATAAAAACTGGGATACGAGAAAAGAAGAGCATCTCTTGTATCAAGCAGTTTCGGCGTAAGCCAACATTTAGATGGGTAATCGCATACAAGGTGTATCATTTTATCAGCCTCATTCGGAGTCACTGCCTCGCAATAGAATATTGTCCGCACACAATGTTACATCTATTGTTACATGCATCTGGATGGGGATTTTAAATAATCAAAAGCGATGTGTGCATTTTGTATTTTCCGGTCCAAAAATAGACTCTTCCGCCACGACAAAGAGTATGACGTCTGTTAATTGAAATTGAAGTTAGACAATTTTATTCGTGGTGCAAATTCGTTTCGACGCAATGATCGATCAAAACTTTGCGGTTATATTTAGTCCTATATTCAATAATACCCATGTAGGAATTACCAAGAATATCAACTGGCCCAAGCTTTGACTAACGCATGGTTATTAATAGTAGGGCGAGCGTCACTTGCCCATATCTGGCCCATTAATGGATTAGCTATGGGGTACGCCATGACTTCTTATTTGTAAACAATTGCCATTGTCCAACCAGTACTGGCTCATAGTACTGCTGCCTATGAATGGCCGAGTATAGGCTACCAATGGTGGGCCATAATTGATTACGTTTATTTGTCATCACTATCAATTTTGTGATATCTACCATTGTTGAACCAACGTTATTATTTATTTTTACGTTTGCTAACGTATATACAATCTGAAATTTGTAATCAGTAGCCCAGCAACGTTGAAACAATTTTGTTTTTTTGTATGTTTGTTTATTAATTATTTAAGATCTATACCATATGTTTTAACTATCTAGTTGTCAATATCTAATTGGGCTAATGCTTAGAGGCTTATCAGCGGATCGAGAGGTTACCAAGTTCGAACGCCGGTAGCGGACAAAATTTTTCTTCGATATTATTATTGAAGGGCCACTCGATCCGTGGCCGAGAAGCGAACTTTGGTACCGGCTGCGTAATGGTATGATACAGAGAAGGAAGCCGGCTTCGGCTACAAGGTAGATGAAGAAAACAGAAGTAAGAGAAATTAAGAGGAAGCCGCACACCCCCCTCGACCGCCGATCAGGCTGATAATTTTCCATGGATTGCCTAAACCGTTCTTCAAAATGTTATGAAATTTAACCAGACAATGTCAAATGCATAGACGAACGGCTGTCTTCTCCCCAAATTTATCAAACCGAAAAACAAAATTACGGATTGGATTACCACGCGAGTGTCGTGATGGAAATGCGGTAAAATAAAATTTTTTGTTTGTATCACGACTTGGAGAGGAGAAGAGCAACGTAGCCATATTTGAAACACACATTTTGGGACCTCAGCCATTTGATTCTGTCGCATATTTTAGGAGATTCATGGGAAACCATAACTTGTACGTATTTGTTTATGATTTCAAGAAAATATCGTCCGACATTTTTTACATTTAGTTCTGGCGAATGCCAGGCGGCTGCAGATCTGGAAATTCCCAGTGTGCCGTGGAATGTTGCCTTGCGGTAGATAGCTGTATCTCGCAAGTTTTGTCGCAGGTTCATCCTTAAGGACCGAACAGAGAAAAAGTAAGGAGGGGTCGAGTGCGTAAAAACCCGAAAAAGGCATATGGAGATACAATAAATATATGATTGTTGATTTCCAGAACAAGGCTGAGGGAATTTTGTGCCTACATTATTTTTGTATGGGAGAACATTACATCGATTGAAGGCCCAATCGTGTATTTATTAATGGACCAATCATAGATTGCAAGAATAGTCCAAAACACAAATTCTATTCTGGGCCAAGAACGATAACCAGACGTCAAAAATCTCGCTCTAGACCAGAATACTGTCTTAATGGGCCTGTTATATTTTCCTACATTGGTAAAGTTATGAATATATATATATATATATATATATATATATATATGATAAGAATAACACATGTATGGTAGAAGTTGAACGAATGCAATCGTGGAAAGACGCAGGAAAATGCAAAAAAGCATCAATAAATTAATCATAACTTCGAAATATCTACAAAAATGAGCTCAAAAAACACGAAGCAACCAAAACACAATGAAATCTAAACTTCACCGCCACATCAAAATTTCCGAAACTTCAATTCATTATAAAGATATTCTGCATAAACTTACGTAATTGTTTTTGAGATCTGCATGCATGTAGTCAACACCTGTAACATTTTTTTGAACAACGAATTAAACATTATTGATTACAGTTTTCGATGTTGCGAGTTATGTAGCATTGCATAATTCATGGATAAAACATAACGTAATTATCGCTTCTGATACTTAGTGATTCGATTGAATCCCACAAAAGCCACAATATTGAAGGTTTTATCGGTTAAATGATAATCTAATCTCGTTGTACCGAAATAATTGCAACGTGACCTTATATTCGCGATTGTAACGATTTTCCATCGAATTACATCACCAATTCTTTTGTTTCATACAATATTTATTGGATATCTTATCTGTAAATAAAATCAATTAAAGGAATATTCGAAGCGACGGAATTATAGACCGATAATTAAATGGCTTTACGTAACGATCGCCTTCGTGATGTAAGTCTTCGACGCCGAATTGAAAATAAAAAAAAATAAGCATTTGTATAATTACGTAACAGAGAATTGAGCATCGATGCGACAGTGACAAGAATGTTTGCCGTGGAACTGCAACCCTTAACAAAATTGTTTAGTCAAGATGGCATGGTATTTTTTTCTTTATATGACAATCTTCGAATAATATTCAATAACAACATAAATATCCACATTCGCAGCAGCGCGGGAGATAGTCGAAATTTTTAAACCAGCATTTCTCAAGAATAAAAAATTTCCATCATGAAATTGAGACATCGACCTCCCCGTCTATGAATTATAGAGGGACTGATCCTTGATTAGTTATTGCAGAGTTAACTGCCGATAAGAAATATGAATTTCAATAATTTGTGAGATTATGCTGATTTTCTACGTGCCCTGAAGTTAGACATTTTCAAGAATTCAACAAATGTGATATTGTACCTATAACTATGGTATTGACGTCATCTTTGGTATACCATGTATATATATTTATATGCACGTGCTGTGACTATATAAAAGAATATATATATATATTTATTATAATTAGTTATTTCCTTCAGATATATTCTTTACAATTGCATACAATAATAATAATAATAATGTATCATTTATAATTATTTTATGTACACATATGATTGTTATAATTATAAATTTTCTTCAAGAATGAAAAATAGACATTTTGTTCATTAACGAATGAAAGCATTCAATGAAAAACTTTACCAGCCCAGTATTTGAGGCTTAAAAACCTGTCGGCTCTTCTGTAACAACGAACGGTTTATAAAGCTTTTACCAGAGCGTGTTTATCCGTCCATCACAGAAAAACAAAACACCCGCATAATGGAATATTCGTTGCTGTGTGGTACACAAGCTGGTAAGCCCGTTTCAGGATAAAAGCCCGCTGCAAACGAATTTCCCGAGGCTGCGTCAGCGAACAATTTTCAATATATGGCCCTTATTTTACCGAGCGTTCTAGTTCCAACGAGCAACGTTACAACGATTATTCAATTCGAACGGAAAAACGAGTGAACACGACCACGTCGTACCGCCCTCGATTGCAAATGGCTAGTAACGATCTCGAGCGATCGCGAACGTTTGAACTTCAATAACAAACTCGTTATAGATATCAAGAGGTAATACTATCTTGTGCAAGCACGAAATCCATAAAAGCATATAATCTCGTTGACGTTAACGATGTGTGCTAACGACGCACCGCTCGAATAATCAATCTGTCAAATGGTCGATGCGATTTCACTGAATATCATTGAGGACATGTAGAAGCTATACCACTTTACGCGTGCCTGCACGTGTGCGTGCGAGAGTGATCTGCCAGAGATATCAAATCGCGACTTATTCAAGGTTGAAACATTTTTATCATAAAATTGAAGCACCAAACTCTTCGTTTATAAATTCTATGCAAACTGATGCTCGATTTTGCATTGAAAACTTAACCGCTGATGAAAAAAATGGATTTCGAACATTTGTGAGGTTATGCCGATCTTCTACGTAGCCTTAAAATGAAATTTTACAGCGATGAATATAAATATTGTATTTAGCTCTCAATAGATGGCCTTTGACGTTGCAGCACCTTCAATCGTTGTTACCGGCAGACATTTTTCCATTTTCATTGTTATATGTATTAGCAAGTTCCTCAAAGATTTTACGATACAAACTCCAAAATCGTATTAAAAACATTTGAAATTATTGTACAGAAATTCATTGTTTTTTAACTCTCATGAATTTATCCAAACTAGCAAAGTTCGTCCGGAATTGAAAAAAATATTGAATTTGTCGAAACTGAAAGAATGCATGTCTGAAAAAACATATTTAACAAAATTATTACAGTTTTTGTAAATTTTGTTTCTAATTTTATTTCTCTACTTTTTCCAACGTATACCCTTGCAGGTTTTTTACGTTTTCATACAACTTTTTCGTTTTTTTTTTTTTTTTTTTATTTTTCCCACTATGTTTATACCACCCCACTTTCCGGAGCCGCAGCCGACTTTCCCCCTCCATACCGTATTCTCCGTGCCATTTTTAACACGGGCATAGGGAAACTGCCGAAAACCTATGTCCGTACAGCCGGTCTCAAGTGCATCTACCGGCCGTGGAACGAGTTTCATCGAATAAGTTTGAAGGAAAACCTCGACCGCCACAGAGGTTTGAACCCGGCACCTGCCGATCCGCCGGCAAGCATAATCCAACTTGACCAACGGATCAGTTATTATTACAGTTTTACTCATTTATTTTTTAATGATGGATCGTTTGCAATGAAGTTATTCCTGCCTTAATGTACACTACTCCATAGTAGTGTACATCCGTGAGTATGACTCACCGTCATCCATAATGGCGGTGGTAACATTTTTTCCGGTTACACCTTGAGCCCAAGCAGCTTTGACGTTCAAATCCAGCTTCGGTTTACCCCCATTTTGACCCGTGTTCTTCAAGTACCATTGATACTGAAAGTACGGATCTGTGGGACTTCTGGAAATCTTAGAGGGTTCGTAGAGGGGTATAAGTTGGTCGACACTGAGTGGCCTGTAACCACGTTTGACCCTCTTGAAACCAGTTTGCTGTACCGCAGTGTGCACCTGTCAAAAACAATGATAATTCACTTTCATTTGCTTCACTCTAAACCACCCATCCATAAGATACAAAGCATCCGAGCGAGTATCTGAGTTGTACGAAAAGCTCAGATTGAATATCCGAAAATTATCTAAATTAATGAAAAATGTTGGTATACAACGTTTTTGAAATACACGAAAAAGTTTTTAATGAATTCTTTTAATCCCATACATAACATATATAATAAATATACTAAAATTGTTAGTAAATTAGGTGAAAGATTCATCTATCAATTATCGATTACATACAACCTACATTTCTTTTTAAATCTTATCATTAGTTTTTAGTATAGTTATTCAAAATTCACGATCACAAATCTGTATGAGGTGACGAACTTGTAGGACTTTATAAATCTGAACAAGACTGGCAGAAATTCTTCATAATTTCCCGCGCATTTCAAAAACGTGGCATATTAAAAAAAGAAACAATTAATTAATATAATAATTGTTTTTTAAATTTACTTGAATTTATTTAATAAAATCAACTTTTAATCCATTTGAATATTTATTTTATTTTTGAACCGACGCTAGTGGCTGGGCGGTCGGAGTGCAGCTCGGGCGATCACCGAATTTAAAAGCAGCGTGGGGAGAGGCTGATACTTGGATCGGTGACCGCTTAGCCGTGCTCTGGCTTGGCGCATCGACCAGTGAGCGGGAAGCTGATTTTTCTGAGCCCTAGGTGTTACATACTTAACAAAAAGTGTGTATACCAAGGAATCAGAAGAATACATGGCCATCTATACCGGTACGGGTTTTCCACAGTTTCTCCGTACTCTTAACAAATGCGGAATACTGTAGCGTACTTCGGCTGTGGCCGCAATGAGGTTATGGTTTTGGTGGGTATTGAATACGGAAGAAGATCCGGCGAAACAGCGAAGGAAGATGGTGGAACAAGGAAGAAATGTGGAGGAAATTTGTATAGGGAGAGAAGGAAGAGGACATGTAAAAGCGCGTACCAGTAAGGAAGGTATCAATAAATGCTTATTGTATTTTTTAATTCAATTGAATAGTAATTATTATTATTTCGAATTTACTTGAAAATTTGTATCGAACTGACAAAAATTGTAAAACAGATAATAAGTGGTAAAAATAATGATAGTGGTAAAAAAATCAGTAGGTCCGAGCCATTGCACAGTCATTTATAAATGATATAATCTGCACTCATACTCACCAGAGGATCTATCTTAAGCCTCCTTGTGTGCGGTACAGATCTCTTGCTTCTTGCATGAGGCAACGCCCTGTGTACAAAATGATAGTCCGTTTGGCTTCCTAGCACCTGAAACGCCAAAAAAACGAAAGGGTCGTTTTATACTTCTTTTCTCGCCTTTGCTTCGGGCTCGATAAGAAACGTGTTTCAACGAGGTATGCTATATCGGAGGTAACACCGACGGCAATATCCTTGATAAAGTTACAAAATAGATAGGAAGAATTCTTCGATTTTATCCGCTCTCCAAAGGCCATAAAAATCTCTTTGGCAATAATCTCGCATTCCTGTATGTGGAACATTTCGATTCACAGTGCTGAAATAAAAAAATAGCCTGTATCTGAAAATTCGTCAAAACTTCTTCTAGCCACATCGTTTAAATTTAGTTAATAGATTGTTTTTAAATGTAATTAATACGTTGAGATCGTTTTATTTTTATCAATAATAACCCAAAGTGGTCAAATTTGGATAATAATGAGATTATCTCGACGTATTAATCTTATAAAATAAGGAAAGATTTATTATAACTATCGAATTAGTCACTAATTGCTGGAAAACTCACAAAATGGGTAATTAATTATCTGTAGATCAACGTTTATATATTCAGGTAATAAATACGTTCAATTATCATTAAATTAAATAGCTTAAATTTATTATTTTCTCCCGCAAAGTTCCAAAATTCAATGCATACCGAGTCTTATAACATTGAGTTTTCCAACAACTACTGATATATAAATTTTTGAAATCGTTGAAATAAGTCTTCCACTATTTTATAAAATTACTGGCGATCGCGACCTAACTCCATTATTTCTCCAACCATTAATTAACGTTCGTCTAAACTGTTTTCCCATAATCAGTCGTGTTAAATCCATGTGTTCAAGACTACCAAATTCTTTAACGGAAAATTCTAAAATAATTAATTAATTATTATTCTATCAATAATTACCATTTCTCAAATGTTCAAAAATAGTGGCGTTATTTTAATCGCCATTAATCCAGAAAATTCATTAACCAGTACCTTAAACTTGATGTTCCGATGCCTATTTATTACGCTATAAAAACAAATGCTATCCACGTACTTTATATTCGCAAATTTCGTCATTTTCATTCACACAATTTTTCGGCAAAACTTTCTATCACTGAAATCCTTGCGATGACTCTAAATCATTTACACCACCGATGCTACATCGTGTTTCACGATTGAAAATATTTACACGTCTGAGCATTTCCCTGCATCAGGAAAACCATCTAATATCAGGCAATGTGTTTTGCTTGCATAATACCAAATTGCATGTAACCGCGCATCTCTTGTTGATAAATCGGGTTGACATTTGATTGCTGTTTGCGGAACGAAAGTTGTGTTGACGAACGGAAGCATCTGTTACGTCTGTTTGGGAGCCGAGTTTATCATGCACATCGCATGTTGGGGAAGAACGACAAGTTCTAAAATAGCTTTCACGGCGGATCGATGGACATCCAAATAGAATGAAGCTTCGCGTAGGATGAACTCTCAAAGGTTGAAATATTCAGTTTTCGCCTTGTAATATGTCCGATGCCCATCTGTTAAAAATTCCGAGTATTCTAAAATGATCTTACGGATGAATCTGGAAGGTCCGGCTTCGTAATGGCTTTCCACGGAAATTCCGAATAATCGTTATAGATGTGATTCTCATGATTCTCATACGAGGAGCTTAATTAGCTTCCAAAATAATATCCCATGAAGCAAATCCTTTCGAAGAATCCCAACTTTCAGTTTGGGATCGAAACAAATGCCTTGAAAAGCTGATACCGAACGAATGCGAGTCAACAGTTTGGTCTAAATAATGTCACAGATTTATAGAATCGTTTCTTTTTGTTATTGTCGAACTTGCAATTGCAAAATCGTAGCAGGAATAATTGGATTTCCACTGTTCTACTATTTTTTGTAGGCCGAGCCCACAACACGACGCTCGAAAAACAAATCGTTCCCTTTGGGATACATGAGATGAAAAATACAGTGGGTGAGAAAAAAGAATTTGTGCACCTCGCTTCTTTTAAATTACTCTCCGAAAAAAAATGCTTTAAATATTTTGTTTACTTGATAGCTTATCGTAAATATATGATTTATTTAAAAAATCAGGTGACTTTTTTTAAGTTTTCTTATTTCTATAGTTTTTAGTATTCTTATTTCTATAAATAAGGGAACTAATAATGTATCTAATGTTGTTATCTTATTGAAAATATGTGTTTATTCATCAATATATATTTTCTGTCCTTGACAGTAATCCCTCTTAGATATAAAAGACTTGTGCCAGCGCTTTTTCCAATCCTCGAAACAATTTTGATATGCGCTTTTTTGTGTGGCCTTGAGCTCGCCCAGTGATATGATCTTTATATCCTTAATCGCAGTAAATCTCCGTCCTTTCGTTGCTCTTTTCAGTTTTGGGAATAGAAAAAAGTGCGGGGGGTATTCCGTATTTACTAAGTCCAGTGAATACGGTGGTTGAGGCATGATTGCCGTGTTGTTTTTCGCCAAAACAATCGCGTACGAGCAACGATGTGTGCGCAGGTGCATTATTGTTTTCGATAGCAAAAAATCGCCAAGTAACAACGTAAATATGCAAAATGGCTGATAATGTCAAAATATGTTGGGGATATGAGTACCAACATAACAAAAATATAAAATCACAAATGGGATATAAGTAGTTCCAGAAATTTGAAAAATCACGTTGTTTTTTGAACAAAGCTCGTATATCAAGAATACAACTATATTTTGAGCGGCGATAAATCCAAGAACATGATGATCCGCGTGCATCCAGCTTACAGACCATACGATACAACATTGGGAGTTTTCGGAAGAATTTGCGTAAAACGCACGTTCAACTACTGTCCCGAGTGTCTATCGGGGATATTCCTACTTGGCGAATTTCCATTTCAATAAGCTTTTCACCGGTTTCCAGACCCTTGTAACAACATAACGTTTAGATTACGGTTATGTATCCTGTAACGAGGTAGTTTATCGAATTGGCTGCTACGATCAGACCCAGCGACGACTTATCTTTTTCTTGCCCTATTTTGTCATATAAACAAATTATGATACACCAAGGAGGACATACTTTCCCGACCTTTACTTATTTCAGACGCATACTTTCGATTAAAAAGTATAAATATGAAAAGTCCATGGAGTCATGAAAAAGTGAAGACGTTTTAATTGTCAATTTTTTCATATATTCTTGTGTGGATAATTGAAAATCGCTAAAATTCTTGAACATTTCAGAGAATCACAGAATAATAATAAATTTATATTTGATACTATTTGTTATTAATATAATTTAATTTTTTAAAGTTATTGTTAGGTTATAAGATTACTATAAGAATGTATTATTAATTGTTAATACTAAATTCTCTTTTCTATTATTATTATTATTAGTGAAGTTTAAGGAACTGGTATAATAATATGTTAATCATTTTCAATTATTTCATTGAATAATTTAGTAGTTATAAGGATTTGAATAAAACACGGTCTTGTCTTCAAGATTGCAAAGAACATTCAAATACTCGTCGCAAAGAAACTACGAGCAGATATTTAATTTATTAAATATTAATTATCATATAAACCGACGCTGATGGATGGCCAGTCGAAGCACGACCGCCCATCAGCATGTTAATTGAAATAAAATTCATCGTCGTTTAATTTAAAAGATTAGAGATATGTAAAAACCCGCAATTGTGTGCATGGAATAAAAGAACCCCCACATTATTTATTTACTTTAATAAAGGTACCTGATCCTTTTAAGACCCATCTTATTTGTTTTTGAGTACAAAACAAATACTATATATGTTGAAATAAGAGAAAATGTTGATTTATTAATTTATTCAATAATCAACGGATTAATAACAATTTTGGTTAAAAAAAAAATTTGTACTGTTAACTATAAGCTTTTATTTAAAATTGTCTTCAGTGCCTTATTTAGACCACTGTTCCTAATAAGGCCATACCCATTGTAACTTCGTACAACAAAAATAAAAAAAAATATATAATCTTTAATTTCAAACTTAAATATTGATAACAACATGTATAGGGGACGGACGGGCGACAAGGATATGCTAATTATATAAATGAATTAAAAGTCTATAGCGTAATCATTTTTATTTATTACTCCTTAAATCATAATTTTTGCATATTTAAACATTCATAACTGAGATCAAACTAACAGAAAAAAATATTTTCGTCTAATTAAACACAGTTTTAAAAACAAAAGGTCACTATCCGTCTTGGCCACCCATGGTGGGCGAGATGCATACTAGAGTCGGGTAAAATGGATACTCAGACCTAATCAAACCAAACCTCACAAAAATACGATCCTCGGCCTGAGTAAGACAAGCACGAGCATGGGTCCACTATTGACAGGCGCAACATTGTATCCTATCTTCGGCGGGCGGGGACATATGCTTTTTGCATACCGTGCAAAAGTAAGATTTCTCCTGTTTTTCTTATCTTTAAGTGTTTTTTCTTACCAATAATTTCCTATGTTTATAGTTCGATGGGCCGGGGCCATCAAATAAGAATTTCTTGTTAATGGTTGAAGCCTCATACTTTTCTTTTTGAGTTGTTTTTATCGGTGTACTGGTCAAAATTTCCTATTATTGTACTTTTCGCTCGATCCTATTTGTTTTTTGTACCTGCACAGGTGTAGGGCAGATTTCTTCCAAAATATTCCAGTTCGAGATGTTTTCTGGCTGTGTATTTTTTAGCGAGACAAAAACTCGAAATGGATAGGATTTTTATACGCCTATTTCTTCTATAATTTATAACAAACATCAAAATCGGTATAATTCTAATTATAATAAAATAAACAAAAGATACTTACGGACGCTTTTTCCTAATCATTTCTAAACAAACTTATTTGTTTCTTCAAAACACTGGGTAATTAAACTATGTCTCGGACGCCAACTGTCAACAAGCGCATGTGTATGCACCAATCGACCGACACTAGTGCTATCTTCTTCTATCGGTTATTTAACAAACTAAAATGATTATTCATTTTGCCTACCCTCTCCATCTTATCCATCCGTCTTCTACTGCTAATAAACCACTACATATAAATAGAATAAAAATTCACTAAGTAATATTGAAAAAATTTTTTTTTTCAAAAGTTTTTGTACGTCGATAAATTTAAGAAACATCTACGTGCGATCGCAACCGTTGCCTTCTATCGACTGCATTTTTGTTTGGGTTTGCGACAGCGCGGCGGTTGCTATGGCAATTGCGGCCATTCAAAGTTCGACACTCGATGATGAGAGCTCAATCCGTTTAGCTTTGTACTTTTGAATATTTAAAACGTGGGGTTTATTAGGCACTGGTCCTTACATGGATCATGTACCGTTTGTGTATTTTATTGTTCGATGACATTTTTATTTATTGTATAACTAAATTACTTGTACTTTAATTAAAAATTGCATGAAATATTATCGATGTTCAATGGCTACCGTAGCAATCGCTATAGGAGCGTGAAGAATCGGGTCAACAGGAAAGTCAAGATCGTTTTACTTTGGATCAACGTAATCCTGCGCCCCCTTCTCGTTCAGCCCCACGTAGAAATAAGACTACCCTTAGCGGAGCGAGGGCTTTGGAGTACGGAAAAATCGGTAACAAGCTTCCGCTTGACGTAGTCGTAGCTCGGGATGTGCGTGACTATCTGTGCGCGCGCGCGCGTGTGTGTGTGTATGTGTGTGTGGGATTTTCCCTCGATCATTCTCACTTGCATACTAAACAACCGCCCAATCTCCGTTCGCACCGGGGCGATCCTCCGTTGAACCGTTATCTGCCTCGGAGGGTCTGGCACTTTAAAAATACGGTATTCGATCAAGAGTTCCACAAATATTTTTCATTTTCCTATCGGTAGATATCGCCAAAGTAAATTTATAAGTTACTTTCGAAGCTTTCGTTACAATTTTTATTCAAGTTGTTTAAAAATCAGTTTTTATGAGAAAGGTTGTTTGGTCCATGAAATATTCAAATTTTTTCGAACGAATGATGTCATTGTTATTTATATTTCAATCATTATCATTTTTCTTTTTCTTTGTACCGACTTTTGTTCATTCCGAAATTACACTTTCTAGAAAATTCCCATAGTCCCGTGTTTGGCTTGCTGGACTGATATCGTCCATTTTTACCAGTCGATAGTTTCAAAAGTAGCGCGATTTGATATTGTCGCAAATTATTACAGAAAATCTTGGTCACCTTTGACAGATCTATAGATATTTTTTGAAAGTTTTCTATGGATATAGGTACTTTAAAGCATAATATTTGTTCTTCCGGTCCTGATAAACGGTAATTATTAACAAGCAGAAAGCTGCTATCGAAATACCATAGGAGTTTCGGATTTCGTTAGTTTTTTCAAGATTTCCAGCCCAAGAAGAAACTTCTTATTGAAATAATATTTACAACTATTTTTTTTATTAAAGTATTACTGAATGGACCGGAGCTGATCCGTTGGTCAAATTGGTGTATGCTTGCCAGCGGATCGGTAGGACCCGGATTGAAACCTCGGTAGCGGCCGAGATTTGTTCTTCGAAATTATTCGTTGAAACTCGTTCCGCGGCCGGAAGGTATGCTTGAGACTGCCTGTACCGGCATAGGTTTTCGGCAATTTCCCTATGCCTAGAAATGGTACTGTGAATAAGGTACAGAGGGGGAAAGTCGGCTGCGGCCACAAAGTAATGGGGGTGAAGTAAACATAATGAAAATAATGGAAAGACGAAAGAGTTGGATGAAAGCGTAAAAAACCTTCAGGGGTATACTAATAGTGGAGAAATAAAGAATACAAATAAATAAGAAATACTGAATGGCCCGGCAGGTAAAAAGTTTTTTCAAAAATAGAGGAATCGTAAATTCACAAGTCTAGAGAATAGATTTTCAAGTCTAGAACACTTGTAGCTCTATAAATTGGCTAATTTAACCATAAATTAACACTTAGAAACGTTCAATTTCCACTTTCCGTAACAACCGAAATCGAATTCGAAGATAATGACAGATAAGTAGCAAAGGTTTTGGCAGTTACCTACTGTACAGATGTTCTAACTGTCCAACAAAAATATTTTGTAATTTTGAAATGTATACAATACGTTCAGATAATTTCACTATTATTAATAATTCAATATGCATCCAGTATTTTAGACATTTAAAAATTAAGTTATTATCGATAATAATTATTGTTAAATCATCCAAAATCTGAATACATTGATGTTCCCAATGGTTGCTAATTAATTAACCGCCAAAAGCGATAAGGTAATCTATTTAAGGATACTTTTGCGTTATACGAATTTAAAGATTCATTGTTTAAAATTTGTATGAACCTTGTCAACAATTATACTCAACTGTGGGTAAAAGTTGAGAAAGTCTGACCGTCTAGAAATCGTGATATTTGTTGTAAAAAATCGTCTTTTTTCATAATTTCTTATAAGACTTCATGCTAAGGTTGCGATTTTTACCACTGAATATCTCGATTACCAAACGGTGAAACCTTTTCAAATTCTTTTATACATTACAATATGACGCTTAAGAAGATTCACGTAATTTTTCAAACAATTATCTTTAAAAAATTGTTTCTGATGATTTTTGCCTTTACTTTGTATATACTATTTAATTATGGCGCAAGACATCCTTAATTGAAAATTTTCCTAATTTATAATATCATTTTATACAGAATCTTAAAGATACAATATTTTCAGAATTTACGGGGATTTAATTCCAATCGTTTTGCGACCATTCTACAAAAGCTGTTTTCCCATAAGCCGCGGACTTGAATTGATGCTTTTTATAACTACAAAATTATTCCGTGAAACGTTCTAAAACAATACACGTATTATCATCTCGTCAAGAACTATCATCCCTCATATTTTCAGAAACTTTGGCTTTTTTTAATATCCATTCAGTAATACTTTCAATAATAACTTCTTATTAAAATATTAAGTGGCTCGAATTTTCATTGACGTCACTCTCAGTAATGATAATTAATGATATTTCCCGAGTTTTTAAAACGGACTTCATATCTTATTTTTTAAGTGTCTCTACATCGGTTTTTTTTAATTTCATTTCTATTTTAATTATTTTATTATCGTTTATTCCATTGTTTTAATTTTATTTCATTGAGAATATCGTTACTCTTAAAATCCTAAGGTAAAGTGATCGATTTTTGTAGCTACGTAATTCGCAGTGAATGACAGAAGAGACACGAACAATGCGGGTCATTTTGGAGCACTGTTGTTGCTAGGCAAGAAAATCGACGCCAGCTACCCCGGCGAATCCGACACACCATTATTTCGATACACACGATTCGGTATTTTTATAAATTCTCTCTAGACCAATTTGCCCTACTTTCACATGTATATATATGTACGACAAGTCGCTGAGAAATGTAAGAGCTGTATCGTCCGCAACACAAATGTGGGCGATCATTTATTTTCCAGAGCAATACGAAAGAAAAAAAAACTAAATCCCTACAGTTGAGAACAAAAATCCTTACATTGCATCTCGTAAATTATCGTTATCCACAACGCTCCGAGATCGCTTAGTTTCCTTGCAGACGAAAAGTGGAATTGCAAGACAAATCGTACCACCCAAGCGATTCTCATGAAAAGTCATTTTGATACAGAAGCCAGTGTCATATTAATACAGAAGCGAGGGAAATTCAAAAATTATTTTTAATCAATTTTTATTTGTTCAAAATATGTTTTAAAATAATCATATAAATTTTGAAACGTCAAACTCGAACTCGATTCGAGTTCCTGATTTCTGTGTCAAAATGGCTTCTCCAATCATGAATTCGAATCGAGTTCGAATTTGACGTTGAAAGTTACTTTTAAATAAGTGAAACTATTTTTAAATCATTTCAAATACTGTCGATAGTGCCATGTTATCTTAGCAATCGCGATTCGTTGTATTATCCATTATCGAGAGCAAACATATCAGAAAGCCGAGGCAATTGAGCATGCAGCGTGTCCAATTATGATGCAGTTAGTTATCTCACGAATGGAAAATAAACAGGACCAGCGCATGCTGTTATCAAACTATCAGAAACCACTTGAGCTCAGGAAATGTTCAATTATATTCTTATTTTTAGAAGAATGTTAATCGTCAAGTGTCAGTAATGTGTACTAGGTACGTTTAAAGTCATTTTAACACTCGATCTGTAAACGTATTACCCGCCGGGTTTTCACCGTTTCACTACGCTCGAAAAATTCGGGAAAAAATCCACGATACAATTCAAAACATTCGTTTTGAAGGAGAAATCATAAAGTGATGAAATTTTTCTTTCTCCTGTGTATTCGGCTCTTTCCATCAATATACTGACGAAAATCATTTTGAACGTTTTTACTATGAATACCCAAGGTTTGCATCCGAAGTATTAATTAATTATATTCAAGCATATATCCCTAATATGGATTTACGATGGTGTTAAATGATTTTAAAGTAGCTTGAATTGCTGCACGTCGCTCAATTATATTTAAAAAAATTATCTTCATCATAAGTAACCCAAACAACGATCCGAATCTTTCCCCATCATTTGTCGTTAAGCTTTCTCTGTAAAATCCCATAAAAGTGCAGGCAAAATACTAAAGGTTAATTACTATTAATTACTGTCCACTGGACCGAGCAATCAGTCCCATTAGATACATTAATTTGGCACAATTGTTGGAGCACTTTTTAAAAGAACGCACGTGCAGCTATCAAAAGGAGAAAAATCTCTCAACTCGCAGGTACATTTCGCCTTATCAGCTGGACATATGGGTATGATATTAATCAACAGCACGAACAGATGTTTATCATCAGCGATAGACATGTGACGTAGAACCGGTGCCCTGGCACGAATTCGGTATACCGATGGTGTTCTACATCATTAATAACAGTTACTATCAAAGCAGATTATTAAAACTAACTAAGAAAGCTCTGAATAAAGAAATGTAGGTCCTAGAACTAACAATCATAGTCACTAAATACGTACGCAAATTTGTAATCTCTAGGGAATTGTTGAGTGAAATTTTACTGCGCACAGTAAACAATTTGGGACTTCAATAGCTGCGACGTCAAATTACGAAATAAATATATCGATATTCTCCAAATTTCATTGTCGAATAAAAATGTCTAAGTCGTTTAATGTTGTTAAGGTATTTTTTGATCGATGATCGATCGATTTGTCCAACAGAGGCAATATCGTGAATTTGCAAATGTAGATGGTAACGTACATGTTTAGGGTTGCAAATAGTTTGCCTAATAATAAATTAACCCTTGGCAATAATAATAATTGTTCGTTATTGTCGTTTAATAATATATCAACATATTATATTGTGTTAATATATTATTAAACTGTTAATAATATATTAACAATTTATATTGCGTTAATACATTGCTAAACACAAAAAACACAAAACATACAACAAAAACAAAATTTCTCCTCCACCTGCGTTAGACTACCTACAGAAGTACGTACGGAGTTCAAAAAATATTGCTTTATTAAAAAGGTGTAGGTATTCAAACTAACAAATGAATTTTCAGTGAAAAATTTCGTATAAAACTGCTCATAAAAAGAAAAGTTTTCGATTAATCAAAAATTCCGTACGTAGTTCTCTGCAAAATGCATTTAAAAACGTAGCGTTTAAATTTGTAGCTAATCAAGTGAAAGTGTTTAAGTAATTTGTCATGCCATCGGAAATAAATTTGTTTTGAGAAAAACGCGTTTAAAGCGTTCAGGTACTTTATGGCCATACCGGAGGCGGAGTTTCGTTATACGCTTAAAGTTGGTAAAAAAAAACGTTCTTGCTATAAATCGAATAGTAACTTATGATAAAGCACAGTTTTAGGAAAAAAAACACAATTTTTTGAACATTACAATTTTATACCCTTGTACCCCTTAAATAAAAAAAGATTGGGAAGTCTTCATAACAGGCATCGTGGAATCTTACACGTTCCTAGACGGAACGATTAATCTACCATGTGAAAATCAATTTCTCAAGGACAGCTGTGATAATCGAGTTTTCAGAACGGCGTAAAATTAACTAAGCGCCCTGACAAATCGGAAATCCATCCATCAGGTGACAGGAGAGGACATGCCAGCTACCTACGAAATCACTCCTGAATGTCTGTTGCCTTATCGCAAAGTGTTGGAAGTAATATTTGTTCCGGCTTGCCAATTGCATGTCAAATTCACTTATCATCTGTCACAGAAATGTACCAGCATCCTACGAAATAATTTCGGATAATTGCACACGAAAATCTGTCATTTGCAGGGAAAAATTTTACGTAGAGCGTGTTCAAAATGTTCCCCCAATATTGTTAAGTAGGTTAAGGGAGGGAATAGGGTTAGGCGGTCCCAAAAATCGATATTTTATTCATTTTATAAATTAATAATCAAACTATTGAAAAATCTGTTCCCCAAATTTTAAATGAAAATTCCGAATCGTTCTATTGTTACAAGCCATTAAAGTGAGTAGCTCATTTACTTACTAGCTGGTATTTGTGGAGTAACAGATACTACGTAAAATGGCAGCAGATGTCCAAAAAAGAATGGGTACTCGATTCCTAGCAGTTATAAAGAACAAAAAAATAGGTGGCAAAGGAAAATTGACGGAGGCTTTGGTGAAAACATTCAGTACTTATTACGGTTTGGCGATTAAAAAAAATGTTAATAGCGTAGGTAATATAAAGAAAGCAATAATGGCAACATGACATCGACAGATGAAAATCCAAAGCACGACGACTGTCCAGCTGGTCCAGCTACAATTTTGTACATCAAATGGACGAAGGACGTGCAAGCCGACAAAATCGACGCAACGCCTTGAAGACCAGAGAAACTCGAAAAACTTGAAAAGTCGAGCTACGAGCTCAAAATGAGGAATTTGAAAAAAGAAAAGGTATTACTTTGTGGTGCTGGAATAGCATATTAACCTGTAAATAATGAAACAAAATTTATGACTGCCTTGACTTTGTTTTTCTTGGTACTATTTTTTCAACCACGTTTTTCTTAAAACGACTCTTTGTGAATGTGCGTAAACGCTAGTTTGAAAAGTTTTCAACCGATCATTATGAAAATTAGCAGTTACTTTCTTCATAGTATTGCGCTCTATATGAACCTATATGAATTCGGAATATTAGCAGTGTTAAACATTTTTTTTTTTTTACAAAAGAGTTGTAAAACATTGCAAAAAATCATACTTTTTTTGTTTTGACAAATCATACTTTTTTTTTTTTTGTAAAACCCTGTAAAAAATTCAATTTTTTTGATAGCATTTAGGTTTATATAGAAGAGAGACATATAATAAAAGTAAATTCCAACCTCGTTTCATTTCAGATGAAAATTGCGGTTTCCAGAATGTACGCAAAATGCTGAGTCCGATTTTAACCTTCAATATGGGGTCGATAATATCTTCGGTGAATTTCAAGGAAATTCTTCAAAAATTGTAAAGTATATGATTAAATATATATATAAAAGATTCTTAAAGTTTTAATAAATTACATTCATTTTTTATAGTATAAAAAAAATCATGAACATCATTGAGAAACCGCTGTCCTAACCCTATTTACCCCCTTAAACTATATTTCAGGCCCTTTCAACTTGCAAAAATTTTATTACTGTTTTGTGTACTAATGAAGGATTTAATGTACTAATAAATCTCTTTTACCTCAGTTACACATTTCATTTCGTTAACGAAATAAATCGACTTTTTTCGGACTCGGTCAAAACGTATTTTTGTTCGGAGTTGAATGTTACGCCGGGCTCAATCGGACAGTGATGTATCCCTCGATAATCAAATATCCGGTCTGGAGCTCTTGTCCATCATTTGACGAGTCACATTTCATGAGAGAAAACGGGAGCTTTTATTGCAATTGCTAAATTGTGTAGTCGACAACCTAGGCTGTCGCCGTTAAGGTATTAAAAACGTTGAAAAATTACAGAAATTCTTAACATTGGAAAATTGCCCAAATTCTTGAGCACGTAAGAAACGATCGTTCTTTCTAGAATAACAATAAATGACTTTTTTTAAATTTTTATCTTAAATAATTTAGTAGTTATAGACATATGAATTCAACACGGTCGCTTATGGGGAAACAGTTTTTTCAAATGTTAATGGTTGCAAAACGATGGAAACTAAATCACGGAAAATTCTAAAAATATTACATCCTCAAGATTTAGTATTGATTGATTGATTACGCTAAGTTAAAAATATATAAACTGCGTTGTCACCTTTAGCAGTGAACGTATAAAATACGTTCGGTCAAAATATATTGAATTTTTGGAAACCGACGATGGTGAATGGGACGATGTTAAACAGCGTCGGAAGGGGCTGATACTTGGATAGGTGACCGCTTAGCCGTGCTGTGGCTGGTGCATCGACCAGTGAGCGAAAGGCCAGTTTTTCCGAGGCCTTAGTGTGCATACTTTCACCAAAAGTCTGTGTACCAAGAAATCAGAAGAATCACAGGGCTGTCTATACCGACAAAGGTTTTCCACAGTTTCCCCGTACCCTTGGCAAATATACGAATAAATATTGAATTTTCAGGTACTTATTGACAATAATATAATAATCTAAATGTATCCACTACATTAAAAAATTAATTTACAAACATCTCATAGTTATATAAATAAATATATAACAAACTAACACAAAAATAGTTAATTCAGTAACAAATTAAGACATCGAAATTACCATTTCTAAGTATTCATTTATTATTAAATTAGTGTATTAATATACTATATATCTATTTACATAATTATTAGGTATTTGGGTGATAATTGTAATATTTTATGAATGCGTTCGAATAACCTAATTGTTATATTCAATTATGCAAAAACGAATTCCCAATTTTAACATATTTTTTACTCTCTTCTCAGTCAAACGAACGTGAAATCTATTCACTCGAAGAAAGTAAAGTATGAAATTCTTAATAGTAACAAATTCATTCGAGATCATCGATTTTTCGACGACATTTGTAATCTTCGCTAATCAAGATATATTGTTTATTTATTTGTATTCTACCACAGACTATTTTATGAACATCCTGATATTTTCGCTCCATTAATCCTGGGCTGCCAAAACTTAAGTTTTCTCATATTTTCTTTTATCTCTTTAGTTCTGTATCATTTTCCGCCAGAGTTGTGTCCGAAATGGGACGGTTCTTTTTTCGTTTCAAATCGCGTGAAAATGGCAAAACAGGAAGTTCTTGGCTGCTTGCCATTCGAGATTTGGGAACGTGCCAAAAATCAAATCCTCTCCATTTCTGAGCTCTGGATCTAGTAATGCATATAGGTATCTTCAGATACGTGTACGATTCAACGCTGCTTTAATTTCACGTAATGTATGCAATTAACACTTCAGCTCCCATCCGCGCCGGATCTTAGGAGATTCCGCGCGTTTTAGTAACAAGCCAATGCTCCGTCTTATCAACCCAATCAATTTACCTCCTTACGTACAGCAATGGACTGCCGTGCCAAGGAAATTTCCTAAACGCTCTACATACCAGGGAATCCTTTCTCACAATGTTCTCGATGTTCATTACTTTGATGTTCATAATTTTTTTTATAAAGTTTTGTACACAAGGCTATTAATGTTCAGACAAATAAAACTACGACAGATTTTTTATATCATTTTATTTATGCCTTCCGAAATAAAAATTTGTGGTATTTGATGAGAATGGTGGGAGAATATATCGTCTTTCTCTCCCCCTGCCCTCTCTCGTCGTCGTCTCGTACGCACATGCCATCAATAGTCATTATCAAAGAAACTCAATAGCGTGTGCTTCACTATAAGTGATAGATCCAAGTGACGCGCTCGCGTCTTCAAAGCTGAAAGGAAATGTCACCTTTTTTTAACAATGTGGATTTTGAAGGAAAGCTGAAAAGCTGAAAGCTGAAAAGCAAAGCTGAAAGGAATGTCACCTTTTTTTAACAATGTGGATTTTTAACAATGTGGATTTTAACAATGTGGATTTTTTTAACAATGAGAGTATTTTGATCAGAAAAACCTTCATAACCAATTTTTATTGACTTCTGGACGTGCAATAAATCTATCATTTTTATTTACAATATTAAAAATACCAAAATACCGAGCTTGACAAAAATTGGGATTGGAACACAGTTATATTTTCTTAACATAGATAACAGATTGTCATTGGACAGATAATAAAATTTCTTTTAGGCCTGATGAGTGCTAAAATATATGAGCATTTATTAAAATAGCTATTCATTAAGGCGAAGTAGAAACTGTACAACGTCGGCTGGGATGTATGAGTGCGAGAGACATAGCTGAATTAGCTGAAATTTTTCAAACATGAAACATTCATAACGTTAAATAAAACAACTATCCCCTACGTATGTCAATTCCACAAAGCCTGAACCTCTGTTTGACTAAATATATATGGGGCATTCGATGCCGATTCGACCTGATTTTGACACGTCCTCTCTCCGATTTGACCCGCGATTTTTTATGTTATTGTGCTATCTCTAAAAGGTACTCGAGAATTTTTTAAGATTTTTTCGAAACGATTTTACTTCACAATATTTTTTATAAACAAAAAATTAACGCCTAAGTTCAAAAATCGAAAAAAAATCATAAAAATCCTGCGTCATATATCAAACATTGTGAGGATTGAAAAAAAGTGGGCGCGCGTTTCGTTTGGACTACAATGCGCTTTTTTCGCCAAAAAAAATGCAAACAAAAATTTTTAATAGAATCAATAGCCCACAAAATACAAAGATTCGAAACAAAATCTGAAAAAATTCTGGTCAATTCTACATGATGTTATGTAATTTTTTTCCTCTTTAACTTTTTTAAACTTCTCCTCTTTCATTTCTTTTCATTTTTTTTTCGAAAAAAGCGGGTTGAAGGCTAAACGAAACGCGAGCTCACTTTTTTTCAACGCTCACAGCGTTTGATATGTGACACAGGATTTTTGTGATTTTTTCCAATTTTTAAATTTGAGCGTAAATCTTTTGTTTACAAAAAATATTGTGGAGTCAAATCGTTCCGAAAAAATCTAAAAGAATTCTCGAGTGTCTTTCAGAGATAGTACAATAACAAAGAATCGCGGGTCAAATCGAAGAGGTGGCGAGTCAATATATATATACAGGGTGTCCCAGCTAAGAATGTCATCCGTGAAATGGGGGGCAAGGGGTGAAATTCTAAGAAGATCGATATAAGCATGTATAGGTCCCAGATCAACCCCTGAATTGTTATTAATTTTTTACGGCAGCCAATCGGACGCGCCCGGAGGCGGGCCTACGTCGGTGGGTGACAGGCACGTCTGTTAGTGCCCGGAGAGGCGGTACCCCCACCATGCGGACACTGCCGCTCGTCTG
>JAPYZI010002243.1:0-33169 GCA_030523105.1 Ophioninae sp. A BG-2022a | reverse complement strand
TAGCTCTGTACCGAATTAATTGCATACTGAATTTTTCGTTTCCTACTGAATTAATTGGATACTAATTTTTTTTTTTAGTACTGCGTACTGAATATTTAGTTCTGTACTGAATTAATAGCATACTGATTTTTCAAATGATATTCCAAATTTTGCGTTCCATCTTGAATGTTATTTTTTACCGAGCGATAAGTGTACCGATACTGAATAAAGTTAGTACTGATTTTGTACTGTATAGCATAGTTAACCTGGACGGATGAATCTGCCTGACAGGTGGTCGATTCACCGTTCGACGCCAGCTGGGACTGCGTCAGGGCTGGTGTTATAGCATCCCTCACGAGTTCGAGACTCTGCTGCAGTGAGACCGGAGCCGACCAACAAGAATCTCGAGCTTCCAAACCCAGCGTCACGCCTGGACGTGATTAATCAATCGAAATTTTTCACATTTCAAATTTCAGTCAAATTTCTTTTTTCAATCACAGAATTTTGGGATTTTTAATAATTGATCATTTGTAAAAAATTATTGTTTTTTTTTAATATCTTGGTTTCTTTTTTTCGGAAATTTTTCGTTTGGGTTTGGGTTCATTAGTTAAAATATCTTTGTTATTTTTTGTAATATATTCGTTCTGCAATCGAAAAACATGATTTCGAAGCGAAACAAATTCCAATCAAACCCAAACAATTTTAAAAAAGAATATTTTAAAAAAGAGAAATGTTCCTAAAAGATTCAATACTATTTTTTAAAAATACTAAACAATAAATACTAATAAATTAACGGATAATTAATCAATAATAAAACATCCAAATAAAAAATCGTCAATTATTCTCAATTAAATGAAAAGCTTGAATTTCGTCAAATTATTGTTGCTCATAAAAATCGTAGAAAATATATTTGGGAGTGTGAAAATATCAAAAATCATTGTACAAATTCATAAACTATCTGAATAAAAATTGTCAAAAAATTGATGGGCGTTTTCTTGTTTTTACTGACGATCGACATTTTTTTTTTTTTTTGACAAAATTGCTATTTTTTTCTGAAATCGAGATTTTGGATATTTTTTTGAAAATTGATGGCAAAGGGCTCGTAAAAGGGCTCAAAATGGTACCTGGTAAGATGGTGTTGTCGCGGTTTATCTTGTCGAGTGTTATAAGGGCCGTTTCGACACGTTCGATTCCGTATAGTTCGCGAACGGTGCCGCAAACTAGGGCGCCCTGACCTCCGCTGGGTGCTCGATGAACGCTGAAAAGTGCACCTATGACAAGATCACCTCTCATCCGGGCTGAAGGATCCCCCGTATTTACCGAGCCGATCGCCATCGTAATCAGGCTCAAACTCGTCACCAACATTTCGATTTTTGACATTTTACGAAATATCTCCCTCCGATCATCCATCGCTATCACGATTCTCCTCCGTGCTCCCTTTCCATTTTGCTTCTCTTCCTTCGAGCCTCGAACGCGATCAGACTTTCTTCCGCACCGCGATACCTCCTGTCACTCATTTTTCACCTTTTTCAAATTCGCTTCGACGAACCATCACTCTCGTACTTACGAACCTCCTCTTCCAAATTTTCCTTTTTATTTCGATTTTTTTCACTATTTTTCTGATCCTGAAATTTTTCCAAAAACAAAAAGAAAGTATCAACAAATTTGCAGGTATTTCGAATCGAATAAGTTTACGAATTTTGCGAGACTTTGGAACTTTGGGAAAGTGATTTATTTCATTTTTTGATATTATTTTATTGTTTTTATTATCAGTTTTTTTTTTTTTTCGTCAAATTCAAAAATCTCAAAAACTTTTTCAAAAATACTAGAAAAATTCGAAGTCTCGTGCGTTCGAAAATAATTTTTAAAAAGTCGTTTGTTCTTTTCTCATTTCGAGTTTGTAACCAGCCCGAACAAAAAAATACGAAAAAAAATTCAAGAAAATCGAAAAATTTCGTAAGGAATTTTAAAAAATCGATAAATCTCCTAAAAATTTCCTAACAATACTAAAAAATTCGTAAAAAATTGAAAAACAGCACCGGGATGCTCAGATTTCTCCAGAATCGTCGTTTTAAAAAAAAAATCGACGTTTTTTTCGACGCAGCTTCGAAAGTGGAAAGAATAAAAGTAAAAAAAAAAAAGTAGTAAAACGAGCGCGTCGGGTGTCGGTATAAGGCCTCATTACAGCGCACGTACGAAACAAAGGGAACGCGTGCGATAAGAGTGAAACACGCGAGGGGATGCTAATTAATTCTACGATCGCGATGTCGGAACACGGATTGTGAGGGAACGTTAAAATCCACTTGAGCTTTTGTCGACCGGAAGCTCCGACCCCTTGAACCCACACGAGTCAAAAAAAAAGAGAAAAAATGAAAAAATAAAAGAAAAAAAACGTTTGTGTATCCGCGAACAGGGAAGTACCGACTGACTAACGCGGAACGTAAAGTCGAGAGGACACGCGAGTATTTTAACGAGAATTCCGGAGTCTCTGTCTTCGGACTCGTGTCTTCGCGTACATCCGAGCTCTGACGTTCTTTTTTTTTGTTACCTGAAAATTGATGCAGATTCGGACCTTTTTCTTTCCAATCTTTTTTTAATGATATCCCTCGTTCCTTCATTAATTTTTTATACCCCTATTTTGTATTCCCACTTGTAAAAAAATTACCCAAATTTTTAAATTCGCCGTCGAAAATAATTCATTTTACCCCCAAAAAGAAAAATACATATTTTCTGAAAAAATGAGAGACAAAATTCACCACTGAAAAAAAATTAAAAATCAACAATTATCCGATAAAAATAAAATTAAATTTCACGGCTGGAAAAAAAAAGAAAATGTCCAATTAAAAAAAAATGAAAATTGCTAGACGAAAAAAAAAAAATTGTCCAATAAAAAAAATATTTAAAATCCGCGGCTGGAAAAAATACAAAATTGTACGTAGAAAAGAAAAAATTATCCATTGTAAAGAAAATAAAAAATTATCCAACGAAAGAAAAAAAACAATGTAGAAAATGAAAATAATTCGAAAAAAATCGGATTTTTGATTTTTTTTTCGAGATGGCAAAAACCGTACGTGTAACGCGCGACGTAAATTGATGTACGAGGTTGAAACGTGCGTCCCTGGTAGGATGCGTTTCACCTGCGCACACGTGGACAGTCTCGACGTATACGTAATTTACATCTCGGTTGGTTGGATCCTTTATCACGTTGGTTGGTTCGAAGCAAAGGGTGCTAGCACCCTTCATAAGCCTGGCAGAAAAAAAAAAAAACAAAATCCCCGGTTCGTCACGAATGGGAACGTCGGTTATGTGACAAAAGGGCTTAAAGCCACGAGGTAGGTATAACAGGTGAAACGATTCCAGCCTGAAAGCTTCGTTTCGCCAGCAACGAAACAGAGGGAAACGGGAGGATGCGCGTTGGTCCAACAACTAGGCCTTCGCGACGATTCATAAAAGCCAACGTGAACGCTCGAACGAGTACGAATAATGTTTTGGTGTTGGTGATCCCAGAACCCTTTTTGCTTTTCTAAGCCCATACGAGTACACGTAGATATTTCTGTGTCAATTGAAAAGCTTGAGGCAAGTTGATGAACGTTTTTGTCGAACGTTGCTTCGACCTCTTTTTCTAGAAAAAAAAAAAAAGAAAAAAATAACCACCAGAAAAAAGCCTATGAAATATCTAAGAACCTTATCCAAATAAATGTAAATTATTATTAAATCTAGAAACGTTATTAACCTTTATAACCTTATTTGACCTTGACCTTACCAAGTGACCTTAACCCTCTAACCTTATCTATCCTTAGCTAGCTTAAATAACTTAATTAGTTGGTTAATTAGTTGGCTCACCGTCTCGGTTAGTTAATGAAGTCAACCAACTAAACGACTGACCTTGACCGTAGCTAACCTTGACCTTAACTAACTTTAACCGATTAACCGATTAACTAACCTACCAACCTTAATTAAATAGGTAACCTTGACCTTAACGAACCTCAACTGACGGACCGATTAACTAACCTTCCAACCTTAATGAAATAGCTAACCTTGACCCCGGCTAACCTTGACTGACCAACTAATTAACTAACCTTGACCTTAACTAACCTCAAACGACTAACTAATTAGCTAACCTTGACCTTAACTAACCTCAAAGCTAACCTTGACCTTGACTAACCTCAAACGACTAGCTAATTAGCTAACCTTGACCTTGACTAACCTCAAACGACTAGCTAATTAGCTAACCTTGACCTTAACTAACCTCAAACGACTAGCTAATTAGCTAACCTTGACCTTAACTAACCTCAAACGACTAACTAATTATCCAATCTTCCAACCTTAATTGAATAGCTAACCCTGACCTTAACTAACCTTAACTGACCAACCAATTAACCAACCTTCTAACCTCAAGCTTGTTAACCTTTCTAACCTTATTAACCTCAAATCTAAGAACATTATTGTTTAGACCTAGAACCTTATCTAACCGTATCTAAAAATCTAACAACCCGAAAACTATTTTTCAATCACTGGTGGAAAACTCCGGTGTACTAGACTCGAACAAAACCCAAACAGACCCAAACGAATCTTCATTTTTGTGATCGAAGGGTGTTTAGGATATTTGGAATCAGAAATATTGCAGCAATGAGGTTTGTCGTATTTCTTTGGCTCGATGGACGACGAGATCGATCGAAGCTGATCAGTCAAACGTTTGGACTACATTGATGAACGTTTCAAAGCTGAAATTCATTTTTTCATTCACTTTTTGACGAAAACGAAAAAGTTCGATTCGAGCGTTACGCGTCAGCGAAACGAATGTAACACGATGGATGAGAAAATTCGTAAGTTATATCGATGAGCCGAGTGATTCCATTAGGACATCGATATCGATCAATCTCTTCGTTATTCATTAATATATTTCGATTTGACTTTCCAATCGGCTCGTACCAACGTCCTATTGGCAACGTCGAAACCGAACGCCCGCTTTCTACCGTGAAACATAATTAACCGGCATCATGATCGATTAATGAGGAAGCAAAACTCGAACGATGAATTTTCAACTGTTCCGAATAAACGAACAGAGGTGGATGATCATATTTGAAAGAGGCTTTGGAATTGCTCCTGTTGGAACAGTTGCCCTCGATAATAACCAACTCCGATGTTTCACGCGTGTTTGGATACGCGAAATATTCAATTTTAATCCGAACGCGTATGGGACTTTTCACGCATATCAAACCCAAACAAACCCAAACGTATGAGACCTCGTAGGCACGTCAAACCCAAACAAACCCAAACCCAAACGTATGAAACCCAAACAAAACGAAACAAACCCAAACCCAAACCCAAACCCAAACGTATGGAAACTTCCAGGCACGCTGAACCCAAACAAACCCAAACACGAAAGACTCTACGAAAAGCCTGGAACTGAATAGCTAATCTGGAGCAAACGTAGCTCAAACGCTGGAAAAGATGATGGCCAAATATGGACCTAAATACCAGTCCAGTTTGGTCAAAGTCCGAAGTTCAAAGTTTCACTACGTAAAGGATTCTCCAGTAAGTTCGGAGTTTGACGTAACACCCAACGGGAACAAAAAGACTTTCCTTCCCCTCGGGAACAATGAAGAAGGGAACCTTGACTTCCGGTTAATAGTTAATGACATTGCGTTACCGGAAGTGTCAACCGGGACATTCGTCCTCGAGACTGACGCGTTTTAATAATTCTCTAAGTACACTTGCCTCTTGTCAGAAACCCGCTTAACTTCAGTCGTCGTTAACGAAACTTCCCCTTCCAACGAATAAAGTTCGTTAATAAACAAAATAACATTTTTTTATTCTTTTTTTTTATCTCGTATAAAATGGAAAATTTCGTCCATCTCTTTCAAACGTCAATGATTTTTTTTTTATTTAATTGAAAGAGTTATTTTGAATTTTTTGGAATTTCATTTGTTTTTGGAATTTTATTCGTTTTTGGAATGTTATTGGTTTTTGGCTTTTTATTCGCTTTTGGAATATTATTCGATTTTTGAATTGTATTCGATTTTTGAATTGTATTCGATTTTTTAATTTTATTCGTTTTTGGAATTTTATTCGTTTTTGGAATGTTATTCGCTTTTGGAATTTTATTCGATTTTCGAATTTTATTCGTTTTCTAAATTCCATTCATTTTTTTCAATTTCTTTTGTCTTCCCAATGTAATTAATTTTTTGAAATTCATTGATTTTTTAAATATTATTCGTTTATCAAATTAAATTGAAAAACTGAATAATTGGAAAATGAAGGAAAGATATTGCGTCGAGGTGGACAAAGGAAAAGAAAAATTCTCGATCTCTGAGGGACGATAAACAAGAATGGTTAAAAGTTTATGAGAATATGGGCCTCGGCCATTGAGAACCCGTTTATCTCGCGTCGAGGATGCAACCTGCATCAGGTACACGCCGGATGAACAACCAAGATTTTCATTTACGTAAATCTCGTTAAGTCAAGCCCGAACTTTCCGGGTCCCGTCGCAAAGTCTTACGCGTCTCTGATATCTTCCGGACGGAATTTTCGTTACGACGAAAATAAGCGAAGCACTTTTGTCGGTGAGCCCTCCTCGCGATTATGAAATCGCTCGTGTCTCGAGGATACGCGAATAATCCGAGATCAAAACTGCCGGATATGCCGGATCTCGGAAAAGATTTTTTAAATCATTTATTTTAATAAATCATCGAAAGTTTTAACTGCAATTTTATGCCATCTAATTCAATTCATTAATTGAATTTTCAATGCTGAGATATTTTCCAAATTTTATAAATGTCAAACCAATTTATTAATAATTATAATTATTATAATAATAATTATTATTAATATTGGACATAATTGTAATTATTTATAAATTAGTATAGATATTATTTATTGAATTATAAATAATTATCATTGATTATTGTTTACAATTTTGTCGAAATTTAATGAATTTAGAAAATTTTCAATTTTATAAAAATGTAAATTTAAAAACGTTTCTTTTTGGAACGTTATTTTTTTTTTTTTTTTTTAATGTTTACGACGCAATCAAAAGGAAGCTTTGACGTGTTTTTTTTAATACAAAAAAAATTAATTCAAAAAATTAACCCCAACTTTGAAAAAATACTATTTGAGGTTACTTTTTGAAAAAATCAATATCAGCAATCAACAAGAATTTTGAAAGATTTCTTTTCGAGATTTGTCAGCTAGTCGAAACAATTTTTGAATTTACAAAAGCAGAAGCTTGATTTTTGTTTCGAAAGCAAGAGTAGGAGCTTTGATGAAACTTCTAAAATTGAGATTTATCCGACGAGTTGAAAAAAGAAATAAAAAAGCCTGCTGGTTGGAGTTTCGTTCTACGCCATGAAAGATAAACAGGCCGAACGGTTAATAGCACTTGGCTAATACACGGGCACATCTGTTTTTCTAACGCCAATTCTAACCGGTTTGCTTTTGGCTTTACACGCGAACCAGCATCCACCACGAGATGGAAAAAAAACGTATTGCCTTGAATAAATACGTTCAAGTGCGACGTGATGAGCTCGCTCCTAGGAAAAAAAAAATAAAAAATAAAAAAAATAAAACATTAACTTCCCACGTTGGCGCTCGATAAAAATGAGAATCGTTATTATCATTATTATTTCATAAATATCAAATGATTTCTACTCGCGATGCTCGAATGAATATTTTTTATTTATTAACATTTTTATAACAATTTCGTTATAACAATATTCATTTTTTTTATGTTTCCCAATAATACCAATCGAAATATTAATTTTGACAAATTAATTTCTCCAATTTTAATAAAAAATATTGCGATCAAGTTTTGTAAAAAATAAAAATATTATTATTATTATTATTATTATATCAATTATTGATAAATATATTTTAATGGAATATAATATAGCTCTTGTTGTAAAATGTATCATTTGAAAAAATCATTTCAATTACTTTCGAAATTATTGTATTCATATTTATTAATATTTATCTGCTAAGTTATAATTATTTTATTTTTTTGTTTTTTTTTTTTTTTTTCAACATCAAAAACCCATTACGTAACAGCGTATTTGTCACGAGGGTAATTGACGTTTTTCGTCGGCACATCCCATCGAAACGTCTCGGGGGAACGTCCGACAAAGTGAAACATGACGCGAGACGGATTATCGAATTCTTTCACTGCGGTCTGAGTACCCGGTTAATTCGGGAAACGACTTCCTAGACGAAAAGCTTCATCGGCCAAAAAACGGGTAAAAATCAAATTTCAAAATGTCTCAAGCAACTGGAAAAATGTTTTTTTTAATTGTTTTTTTTTTCATGTTCATTATAAATTGTAAAATAGAAAATATATTTTTTCCCGAAACGAAAAAGAAATCTTTCCAACACGGTTTTTATTTTATTTTATTTTTTTTTTCATAATAGAAATTTCCACACCAACTATAAATTAATCTTTCGGGAATTCTTCATCGGTCGATGATGAAAACAAAAAAAAAAAACAACACGAGTCAAAAATAAATTTATCGCTGTATTTTTGGCCGTTCGAAAAAGTTTTTCAACTTCCGGTACGAGTCGTCTTTTTTTCCAATTTTCTTCGTGATGTTTATCGAAAAACCATTTTTCTTTTTTTTTTTTTCGAGTGAAAAATTCGTTTTTTTTTATCATCTCGATTTTTTTCTTTTTTAAATTCGCAAAAATCGCCATTTATAATTTGGCTTTTGAAAAAGAACACGAATTAAAGTAATTTTTCGTTTGGTAATTATTCAAAAGCGTACCGTTGGTTAATCTTGTTTTTGTTTGGTTTTGTTTTTTAATTTTATTTTTTCTCGTATTTTTTCGGTCCCTGATGAAAATCGTTTCGTGCACACGCGAAACGCTTCAATTATTCACGACGTAACGAAATTAGCGGAGGTCCGAGTGACGAAAGCGAAATGCCCAGTCGTACACAGAAATTCCGTTGGAATACCGAGAAATGTTTATTATTAAGGGGTATTTGAGTTTTCCGCGAGCTGGGAAAACAAATTGCGCGATGAAATTTAACCGTGGAATTGAAAATTATTTCTGAAATGGATAAATACATTTTTATTAATTTTAGTAATTGTTTAATAAAATTTTATATGATTTTTATTAACTACAATTGTTAGGATTTTTTAGGTTACAAGTAATCGATAAAAATTGTAAATTACGATTGCAATTTTTGTTAATTAGCTGCTAATTATTAATAACAATTTTTTCGGTTCGTTTGAATTATTATTACGAATTAAATATTTTTCTTTTATTTATTATTCAATCAATTCAGAGTTTATGAAAATGTATTATTTTAGTGAATGCAAATTATTATTTAGAAAAATGTATTAATTACTTTTAAACAATGAATAAACAAATTATGCATATTTAGGAAATCCCCCTTAAAGTTAAGTCTTCGAACGTCGATCGAGGTAATATTGCATCAGGTAGGATTCTGTACCCTCTAAACCAGGGGATGATCTCCCGTCGAGTTGGAATTCCGAATATCGCTCGAGGACGACAAACAGCCGCCCACGAAACGTTGACTCTCGTACGCGAACCTAATCAGTTGCACTCGTGTGGCTCCGCGGAGTCGTCGGTAGACAACGCGTGGCGGACGAAAAAAAAACAGTGATAAACCGAAGGATAGAAAAAATTGGTGCTAATATGGACCCCCTGGAATCCAATTATTCGCGTATAATTAATTTTTTTTCCCTCAGACGGTAGCGAACTGTATTTTTATTAAACAATTGCAAAATAATTATTAAATAATTAAAGTAAACAACTCGATTATTTAAGAAATTGAGTAATACAATTCTTTTATCAAATTCCTTTTTTATGCATTCATAAAAATAACAACAAAAAATCCAATCGAGTAATTGATTAAAGTAATTACTTAATTACTCAAGTAATTAGTAAAAATTCGTGGATGCGGATAATACGAATTCGTTTTTTATTAATTAATAAAAATAACAAAAATAAAACAACTCATAGATTAAAGTAATTATATAATTGCTCAATTAATTAATTGAAATGAATTAAAAATTCGTCTACGCAAATAACGCACATTTCTTTGGATCATTTTATTTCTTATTTCATTAATTTTTAATTAAGTAATTCAGCTAGCAGTTCAGTTTTGGAGTACGAAAGAAATTTATCAAAAATTTCGACGAAATTATGGGGGTCCAAATTCCCACCAATTTCTCAACGTATGGCCCTGAGAAAATGTATAACGAGAGATAGAGCGAGAGGAAACGAGGGAAAAGAGAGACAGAGAATAGTTGGTGACAACGGAGAGTCAGATGCGTATACGAATCTTATCGAAACTTCAATATTTTAATGGTACATTTTCACAAGCTCGGCGAGGAAATTCGAGAAGAAATTCCAACGAGAAAATTCAAGAGCAGGCTTTGTCAGGGCCCAAACTTCTTAATAATAAAAAAAACGATATAAAAAAATTTTATAAAAAATAAATAAAGGGAAAACAAAAAATAAAATAATTTCGATACTTTTGAATGTCCCTAATAAGTAGCAACGTTTTAGAGGAGAAAGTTGCTTTTCTTGCGCGAGGAAAATCTCTCACGTTTTAGCTCACGAATTAATTAAATAAAAAAAAGAAATAGAAAATTGACTACTCCGTAAAATTTGCAAAGGCGATATTCACCTGCCAACAATTATTATAATTATTATAAAAATAACATCCAAATCAGGAGCAAATCACAATCCATAAAAAAAATAAAAATATAAAAATAAACAATAAATTCGATTTTAAAAAATTGGTAAATTTATACATTTTGGATAATTCTTCGATAAAATTGACGAAGGCTATACGAAATTGCTGTACATAGGAAATTGGCTATATCCGGCTTTTTTTCCATTGACGGAAATAATAATTCTTCGAGGTGGGGCAAAATGGACCACTAAAAAAAAAACCTGCACTAAATAAAATTGTCTCAAAGCTGTCAAGCCTACCGAAGCTTTATACGAATCGAGAATACAGTGTACGCTCCCACGCTTTCCTACACGTTGACAGAACCGCAAAATTTTACGAAGTTCCGAAAACCGCAAAATTTTCATATCCGCCTGGTTCGGATTGCAAAAGTGTGATAAAAACGTTCCAGCGGATTGTCAAGTTTTGCTCCAGCGTGCGAAATAAAAGAATTGTTTTATTCCCCACAAAAAGCACTCTTATTTTTTTTTTTAATTAGTTCACAACGTTAATTAAAATAATTTACGGTGTCGAATAAGAAAAATTTATCAGCGATCTTTATACGACCTGATTTTGAAACCCAAACAAACCCAAACACGAAGTTATGGAATAAAGAGGAAAAAAAATCTATTTTAATAATTCTCTGATACTTCGAGGTTACATGTGTGCTTGTATCAGAAATATATTTACTGATATAAATATACACAGCTGCTTTGAACTTGAACCACGCACGCCCACTGAACGTTTTTTTCTTTCTATTTCGTCATTTTTATTTATAAGTTTAATTTTATTTTTATTTTATCAACATTTTTTTATGAAAAATAAAAAAACTCGAATTTGACAAAATAACGTATAAATTCGTTGTTATAAAAAATGTGATATAAAAAAATGAATAATCTACGCTTTAGGAATGAATCACGTTGAAAAATGCGATTTAAAAAAAAAGAACCGATGCGTCAGATCCGTCGCACTATCGATCGAAGATCAAATCTGTTTGATTAGATAAAACGGAACTTACCTGCCGATCGTTTTCTTCGTTTCTTTCACGATAACGAAACTTTTGTATTATCACGCCAAAAATAACTTATTTTTATCCAATGTTGCAATTTTTTTCAAAAAGTTTGCTGAACGATCTTCAAAACAATACAAACACTGATTCACATGGATTCACCGTTCGAAAATCGTGTAAATTCCGAAAAAAAAATTCGACGAATCAAATAACTCGAAATATACCGCGATCGCAAAAATTTGACAAACAATTAAAAAAGAAAAAAAATATTCTCCACCAATTTACAATTTCACGCAGACCAAAATGAAAAAAAAAGAACAAAAATACACAGATCGAAATCACAGAATCTCAAAAATAGGCAAACCGATAAAAAACGAAGAAATACCCCACCAATTTCACACAAATCAGAAATTTCTTATTTCGCCGGAAAATTCCAAAAAATTACAACGAAAAAAAAATGTAAAAAATGTAAATCAAGGGATTTCAAAAATTTGGCAATCGATAAAAAAAAAACAAACCAATATCACGATGCGAAGTTCGAGTTGAAAACGATTAGATTAAGATATTTTGACCGCGTCATTTTTTTTTCATGAATTTTTTTTTCTACTTTCTAAATTTTTGTTTTTTTAAAGGAATTTTTTAAGGGAATTTTTTTAAAAGAAATTCTTTGAAGGGTTTTTTGAAAAGGTATTTTTTGAAGGGCTTTTATAACAAGAATTTTGGAAAGGAATTTTTTGAAGGTTTTTTTTCAAAAGTAGTTTTTTGAAAACATTTTTTTCAAAAGAGTTTTTTTTGGAAAGGAATTTTTTGAAGGGTTTTTCTGAAATGTAATTTTTTTTAGGATAGAATTTCGCGAAGTTTTCGAATTATTTAAGACGCGCTCGAAAATGAACGTTCGTTGGAGCGCGCGACGTTCAAACTGTTCTTCGGTTGGAGTAACGGGAAAATTAAACGTTTCGCGAGCGATTCGTTGCGCGGCCCTCCACCGTGTAAGGGAGAATCGGCTCGTGTCGTCTCGTTGTCCCGCGAATGATACGAGGAGCCGCGGCACATGCGCCAAAAACGCCTCGCGCTTCTCCTCCTCGCGTTATGGGAATGGAAAAACGAGCGTGCGATTTTCCGACGGGTCGAAGAGAAACACGTAGACTCGCGCGAGACACTCTCTCCATTAATAATTCAGTCACTCGAATAGTCCGTTGCCTCGAGTCACCCTTAACGATTATTAATCAACCTCGAAAAATGTTTATTCGTTATTCATCAATCCCGAGGAACTTTAAATGTGCTGGAACTAAATTCATGATAACGAAGATTTAAAAATGATGGATTCGAAAAATGTGTAATTCAAGAAAAATAAAAACTGAAATAAAATAGAAAAATTTAAAATAGAATAATTTTATAATGGAAACTAATTGAAAAATAATTGAAATTTTAGAATGAAATTATTTGATAATTGAAATTCAAATAAAATAATAAATAAAATTGAATCAAATAAGAATTGAAATTTAAAATCGAATTAATTAATAATTGAAGATAATTGAAAAATCATTGAAATTGTAGAATGAAATGATTTAATAATTAAATTCAAATTAAATAATTATTGAAATTTAAAATCAAATTAATTATCAATTGAAGTTCATTGAAAAATCATTGAAATTGTAAAATGAAATGATTTAATAATTAAATTGAAATTAAATAAGAATTGAAATGAAAAATTAATTAATCATTTTAATTAAATTGAATACGAAATTAAATGACATGGAGTAAAAATTGAATTTTCAAATTAAAATAAGAATTGCAATTCTAAATTCACTCTAACGGTACACTCGTTCTTTTCGAATTCCGACTTTCGAGTGAACGATCATGATAGCGGTCATTTTTATCTTATTTTCGGATGAAACAGGACTATCGATCATTGCGTATTATTTTAGTCGATAAAATGATATAATAAATGGGAATTCCACTGCACGCAGCGATAAATCATCAAACGAGAGAATCCTCAGTACTGACGTATTATTATCGAAGTGTCCGCTTTGAAATATCGCGGCACTGTAATAATATGTTAGTACGAGACAATTTAATTCCAAATTCGCCTCTTTGCGAATAGGTTTCCTTCATCATTTTTACAAAATTCCATTGACCATTTTTTTAGCCGTAACAAATTTAATAGTCATTTTTCGTCTATCCAAAAGTCAATAAAAAATTTTTTTTTCCATAGGAAATTTAATACAGAATTTCTTTCCATTAAAAATCTAGTGAAGAATTTTTTTCCATTGTAAATCCTCCAATAAAGAATTTACATTCCATCGAAAAATCAGACCTTTTTTTAATCGCCATATTTACCGTCCCAACCAAACCCCGAAAAAATTAAAATCCATTACGAAATCATAATTTCTCTAAAAAATCCAAGGTCAAAAATAAAAAAATATTTTTTAAAAAAATAAAGATACGTCGTTACGTAACGAGTCGATGATATAAATTATCGGCTGGAATAATACGAGCTTCCAGTGGAGTTTCCAGCACGAAACATTTAAGCTGTATATAAAACAAACGAGCGATTCGTCGAGGCGACTGCGGTCACGTTTGTAATTGATTCAGTCGATGTAACGCTGTCTCAGCAAGTGGTCATTGCCGATTGGGCTTTCCCGAGCGCGTTTCTCGTTGTTGCACCAAAAAATTTATTGCAATATCGAGTGAAAAAATAATTTTTATAAAATTATTATTGTTATTATTAATATTAATAATCAGTGAATAAAAGTTTTCTCGATACGAAGGAAAGCTATAAATCTCGCGTCGCGGTTAATCGTCTTCTTAAGGGGTCAAAGCGTCGCGTATCAAATTGGCGCGATGAGGCACGTCGCATCGACCGCTGTAATTTTACTATCGGTTATAACGACCGTACAACCGCTCGCGATCGAACCGAATCACGGTGAGAATTAACGAGACAATTGCCCAGCCAGAAATCATCATTACCAGCAGGAATAATCTCGTGGGAAGCTAACACACGAAATCTCTCATCGCGATATCTTTTTATCGGAGATCTTGATTGTTCAAATTGACGCGTCATTGAGAAACTGAATTAAACGAGTCCCGACGTTAGACTGCTGGCGATTCCATTTTTCAAAATAAAATCATTCACGACGATCCGAAATTTATTTTCATTTTTATAATTTTTCACCGTTTTTTTAACAATATTCATTTTATTTTATTTTTACAATTCATAATTTTATAGATATATATATATATATGTATATTAAATAAACTTTTTATTATTAAAAAAGAACGTTCAGTTCTATTTTTTATGAGATTATTATTTAACAGAAATGTTTGTTTGGGTTTTTTTGGTGTTTTTATTGAATTTTATTCAATGGATATTTTTGTTTGGGTTAGTAAAATGATTTGGGTGTTTTTTTTTTAAGAGAAAATAAAGGACGATCGGTGTTCGATTTTTGAATGAATTTTATTTTGCAATAAATAATTACGTACATATATATTAAATAAGTAATCATTCTTTTAAATTAAAAAACAAACGATCGCAGTTCATTTTTTCATGAAATTATTATTTATTTTTTCAATTATTATTCAACAGAAAATTTGAAAATAAAAAGTGTTTTGCATTTAGAGAAATAAGGGAAAATCGATGGGTGGTCATCCATCCAAATAGCGCGCTGTTGTCGAAACGATGATAATCGCGCATGCGCGAACTTAAATCTTGACGTGAAATTTTATGGTTGCAGAGAAACGTTGCATCGTCGGTGACGCGTGGGCCGAGGAGTGCAAAAGCTGCATTTGCGTCGAGCCAGGAATTACGCGGTGTCGAGTAACGTTGTGCGCCTCGAAACTGACTCGCGTCTTGGATACTTGCAAGGACGGAGAGATAACGAAAGTCGGTTGCAACATGTGCGTGTGTCGAAGTAACAAGCGGGTCTGCACCAAGAAACGATGCCCGAAACTTTTGACCGAACGATACAGTACGTGGCCTCGAAAGACGGGATACTCGGATGACGTCCTGCCCAAACTTTTGTGATTCCTCTCCGAAGTCTGTATCTCATACTTTCCATGAACTATTAACCCTGCTGTTAAACAGGAAGTGAAAAACGAACGAACAAACCGGAAGTGAAACTCGCCAGTTTACTTCCGGTCTGCGTAATTTCGGTTAGAACCCAACGGAAACGATTATTTCAAAATTTCTTGGATTTGTTCGTCCATCGAAAAGATCCTCGAAATTTCATTTGCTCACTCTGAATTTAAATGTTCAAACGTACGAAACGATTTATCGAAGATAAACGAAGAAATAAAAGAACTTCCGGTAGTCTCGCAATTTCATTTTTTAATCTCTTGAATTTCCATTCGCAAATCTGCCTGAAACTCGCTCGCTCCTTTGTTACGTTTAGAGATTTAACATTCGAAAATGTACCACGTTTTTTTGGAAATTTGAATTAAATCAGTTAAAAACATTTTCAGCAAAAAATATTCACTGAGAAAAGGGAAAAGAACAACTGTGATGTAAATCTTAAGACACGAGGTCCAAGTTCGCATCGCTGGAACGCAACAACAATTTTTTGTTTCATGTTTATTCTTTATCCAAAATTCACATTTTTTCAGATTTAGATATCAGGTGCCTAAGAATGATAAAAAGATATTGGCTCATTCTTTTTAGTTCAAATCTGGAATGAATGATTGAATAATAATAAATGTTGCGTGCCAACGTTGCAAATATCAACATTGTAGGACTCAACCGAATTGATCTTTAGTTATCATTTATTGTACCGAAACATCTTGTACACGATATAATGAAGAGCGACCTTCATCGAAGGCGCTTACGTGTTGGGGTTGGCATTGGGTCCACGGCGGCGTCCATAGGTCTGCACCACGGTCACGAATCGTCTGTTGTATTGGATACGTCTCTTGGCGCGACCAGTCTTCTTTTTACTCTTCTCTTGTTTCTCGACCTGTGTCCGTAATAACGCAATGAAGGATCTCATTATCGCTCTTCGGTATAATCCTTAATCTTCACGAGGGCTTTGTCCGATATCAGTTATAAATAATCACTCCGAAGCATCGAATCAACGATAACGCTTTTTGTAAAAATTCTCATACTTACTGCTAACTCATAATTTTTTGTCGCAACATCCGGATGCAACATAAATAATCAATTTTTATTTCCTAATTTCCGGTGGAAGATACTAGGCTTTACAAAGCACTCGAAAAGGTTTTAAAAACTTCTTCCTAATGCGATCTCTAACGAATCGATAAGACAGGGATTTAGATAAAAATAAAAAAGATAAGTGAACAAAAAGTTCGTAGCGGCAAACATAAACCCTAAACTTGAGCAATTTAAAAAAATCAGCACTATTCAAAGAATCATAAAATCATTAAACCCAAACAAATCCAAAATTGAAGCAATATTAAAAAGATAATTTTAAGTAGTTTGTAGCAGATTGATGAAAAGCCAAGTCCGCGTGGGGATCGAAACTTCACTTTAACCTGCCCCTTTTTTCTAGCACCGAGTTATTACTGTTACCCGTACGCGATCAAATAACAGTTTAGATCGTTCGATGCTCCGAAAATATCGAAACTGTAGAAAATAGGAAAGCAATGTTAACCGATCAGGTATGTTACGTTCCGCTCACCTTGGGAGTTTGCCCCTTGACTTTTCCGGCACGAGCGAGGGATCCGTGAACTTTACCTCCTAGCAGTGGAACGGTCAATTCAAGGACATCGTTGGTGAGTTCGGAGACGGAAGCCTCGTCGCTCAATGGTACGCCACTGCAGTGCAGAGTAACGGCACCGTCCAGGAAGCCGAGCCGAGCCTAAACCCAAACGGAAACTGATAGAATCCAAGAAACTTGAACGAACGTGGAATGTTCGAGATCATTGATAAGACGAATGTCTGAATGGACAAACGTCACCCTGAGATCGCCATTTTTATTTTGCATTATTGCTCGTTCCGACATTGCGATGACAATTGTCGGGTTATCATTATAATGCGGATGTTATGACGGTGACCGCGTATTCAAAACATACCTTGATTTCTCCGATTGTCTCATTGCCCTCGCAATTGACGATGTGGGTCTCCTGCCCGCGAATTTGAAGCTGCATTTTGGCTTTTTCTGAAAGACAAAAAAATCGTCGATCGACGCGGCCGCCAAAAAGTGGACTCTAGTCACGTGTTCGCCAGTTTCCAGCGTAAAACTTTTTCGTTATTTCTAAATCGCACGAATTTGCGAGAATGATAAAAACTCGATGTTTCATGGCGATTTATTATTGATGCGACAAAATATTTCGTCATTTTTGGAATATTGATAAAACGCGATAAACGCGGAGATCAACTAGCGAATGGCTCACCTTGCTTTCGTGGGTTATGTCGTAAAGACCGAAACGGGAAGTCGCCCTCTACCCGGAAGTCACCACCGAGACTGGAAATTACCGAACTCTTGATTTTATCAACATTTTAGTATTGATTGGAATTTATTTTTCTAGCGAATATAATAAGATGTTAAATGCGATTGAAAATTCTTTATTTTATAATTATTAGTCAGTTTTTGCGAATCGGGATTTTTTAGCATTTAGACTTGCGCTTGACTTTCGCGGTTCCTCTGCTCGAGGGGACATCCGTCCAGCCAATCAGGGCATTCCGGAAGGATTTTCTACAGGAATTCCAGTATCGATACGGGATTGGCGCATTCCGATTTTTCCCATGGCATCTTGGGGACGTAAAGCTGAATTCATATTGAACGCACATCCTCCGACCAATCAAAAACCGACATCTCGAGAAGACGTGAAAAAGCAATTTGAAGTATTTGATTGGTTATTTGACCGAGAGGATCGAAATCAACTACGAATCGATGATTTACAAGTAAAATGAATTTTATTGATTTTAACTATTAACAATTTGTTATAATTTATTTAAACTTTTCGATCTATAGTTTTTATTTCGAGTTACAAAATTTTAAAAAGTATTAGATGATAAACGACATTTTATTACTGTACTAAAAGTAAATTTATTTTCATGTTGGATCAGTTTTTTCAGAATTAACCCTATCGATTGGGATTGGTTGTCTATCAATATCTTCAATAAAAATAATTACAATAACTATAATTACACCTTAATTGATACAATTACAGTATTAATCGCTGATTACCCAATTACTATCATACATTATTATCAGCTTCTTATCAATCCGACAATCCCTCCGAATCGTCCTGACTATCATCATCCTCCACCTGAGTACTTTTTAAATGAAGATAACAGCCAATTTTCTTTCTAATAAGATCACCCCACAATAAATTAGTACCGCAAGCCGGACAATCGCCTTCTACAGGCACCAACCATTTGTCTTTTGTAAAACATTTCGCCAAACAAATCAAATGAGCCGTCAAGTGACAATTGGATTTCACGCAAGTTACGTTATCTTCTATCTTCACACGAGCGTCGCACAGCGAGCATAACATCATTGTTGTTTCTTCTGGGACTGATTCTTTGCTTTCAACAGCATTTTTGGAATTTTTGCGCTTGAGACTCTTGGAGGTTACTTTTCCGTAGCTGATAGGCATGTGCATCGGTGGAGAAATGTCAGCGCTATTAGCTATCGAAAATTCATAATCGAGCCACCTTACGGTCAATGGGAGACGACGCCAAGGTCCGACCTTCAGCATCTCCGAGAGTACAGAAAGACGATATTGGAAAACACTCTGCTTCGAGCTCTTCTTAGACGCGTGCCGCAGACGCCTGCTCAAGTCTGGGTGTTGCCATGCCCACTCAAACTGACAACAAAAATAAAAGCTGCACATCCCGCTATTTTTACTAATTAAAAAAAAATTGTATTTTATTTTTGAATAATTTTTTATTTGAATTTATTTTTACTACTACTGTATCGTCAATGAGATTAAATAGATTTGGGTTCAAATACGTACTCTTAGAGCAGATGTAGAATTTGGAAACCCGTGCACAATTAGGACCATGTTCCTGCGATAAACAAAATAGAAAGAAGCGATGAAAAAGAACCCAATTGACAATGTATAACCTATAAAAATCAAAAGCTCGTAAATGTGAAAATAATCGGGAAAAAGTAGAAATTTATAAATACGACGTTTACCATGGTCCTTTTTTGCTGGTTTTCCAAGCGCCTCCAAATTTCTTTCCGGCATTGTGTTGTTTAATCCTACGTCTCGGATCAACCGTATAACCTATGTAAGTTCTACCTTTATACATGGGATTCATACAGTAGAGTAAGTATACGCCAAAAAAGTGTTCTACGACTTCCGGTTCTTCCATATTTTCCTAAGTTCAATAAAAAGTTACGTACAACAAGTTTGCAGTTTTTAACAAAACAATCTCAGCGATTCGCCATATTGATGACTGATTTAAAGGGACGCAATTTCCGGAAGTGACGTAATGGCTTCCCCCGCCGGAAGTTGCGCGGATTTACCATCTCTCTCGCGCTCCCCAACAAACGAACCTAACCTACAAATCGCTTGCGTCCTTTGTTTTGATACAGGACCAAAGCAATTTCTACCCGTTCAACGAACTCGACAAGCATCGATTGGAACATCGTAAACGAAGATTGGACTACATGCTGTGCAAGTACGGTATCGTCTCGACTGTAACATGAATCGTCTCGATGATCCGCCGAATCTGATTAAGGGCAGAAAGGCCGCCTCGTTCATTGGCATGAACGGTAAGTATCATCTTTTCTCACTCGTTTATTTACTTGAATAAATGAAAAACCAAAACAAAAATTGGATTCTTGTTTGGGTTGGTTTAACCCGAACAAACAAATCCAAAACAAACATTGGATTCTTTAATGTTACCTGGTTCAATCTCTTTTTCACAGGTGGACCGGAAACGGATGATCAACAACGTCTACGCTTCCAGGTAGAACTGGAATTCGTCCAGTGCTTGGCTAATCCGAACTATCTAAACTGTAAGTATCAACCTTGATGATAACAGAGCTACGTAATCATGACCTTTAAAGTATGATCAATGCGTTCCGTTTCAACTTTGTTAAAAAAGTTGGTCCATTTTTCTTTTCAAATCTAAAGAAATCTCACAAAGACTTAAATGGCGTCCTTTTTTGACAAAAGTCGTGCATTATTTCACAATAATATTCGCCTTGGCAGTTTTGGCCCAACGTGGCTACTTCAAAGATTCAACGTTCATCAATTATCTCAAATACCTCCTGTACTGGAAGGAACCTGACTACGCGAAGTATCTCAAGTATCCCATGTGCCTGTACTTCCTGGATCTACTTCAGTACGAGCACTTCAGACGCGAAGTCGTAAATTCCCAATGCACAAAATTCATAGACGACCAGCAAATCTTACTGTGGCAGCACTACACAAGACGCAGAACTCGTCTGTTGCACACAGCAGCGGAACAGACGCAGCACAACAATCCACAAAACAACGGTATAACCCAGCCGAAAGTACCCTAATGATAGCGACGCGTCTTCGTTGAATATTTAAACAGTATCTCTTTCTCTCTCTCTCTCTCTCTCTTCATAATTCATCCGTTTAAATCGTGTTGGAATTTGTACCTGTGATAGCTCGGACATTGGGAAGGAAAAAAATAGCGAATGCATGTTGTTTCTTTACTTTCGTTTTTTTTTTGTTTCGTGCTTACACGATTTTCGTTATCCATAAAACACTTGTATACTATCGACGATACTTATTTCGTTACTTAAAGCGTAAATAGTTTTATTAATACTTTTTAAAGAATAAATCGTCATGTGAGAAAGTTTTTCATCGAGTTCGCTCCTACGAGGAAACTCGACGATTTCATTCAGCAAAATTCCTTTGGTGTGTCTTGCAGCCTCAGATTTGAGATTATTTACTCTGTACAATATCAGGGACGAACTTACTATCTAAGTTTTGCTTTCGGAAAAATTAACGATTATACCATTTCCGGCGTCTACCCAATCCTCTGAGAAGAGCTTCTCCCGCAATATCTCACGTTTAGAAGCTCTCGCCTCGTCGCTCTTCTCGGTTTCGCAATTCGCCACGCCGATCTTATTTTTTGTCAGGGTTCTACCTATCTGCGTCACCAAGTCCGGCAGAGTTACGTTTTTCGTTTCGGGCAGTATCAAACTTATGAGACCTGATATTAGGCACAGAATACCAGTGATCGACAAAGGCGCAGCTATCGTCGTGTGGTTTTTCTGTGAATAAACAAACGGTGAGAAAATTCACTATCAGGTGATGCGTGAGGTTATGTCGTATTTGGAATCAAAACGTCGATAAAACGTGTAAAAGAAATCGTTGAATTTCACTGCACTTCGATAAATCGAGAGAATTGTACACGGGATGTTTGTTTGGGTTTGCTTGGGTTTAACAGATTTCGAGAAATATTTTGAAAACTTGTTGACGCTCGACTCACCAGCGATAAAATGTGCGGTGCGCTGAGACTCCCGAGCATACCAGCGATTGCGCACAGTCCCAAACAAGCCCCTCGTCTCACGGTTGGAAATATTTCAACGGTGAATAGATAAGCCGTCGCCAGTAAGCATACCACCGAAATTTTTCCGATAACCAAAAATACGAGTTTCACTGGACCTATCGGGAAAATACACGAAAATTCATATCCTCGAAACGGGAAAAACGAACGGTCTTGAAATATGCAGGTACGTATGAAAAATACGAAAGGGAGTTGATGTTTATTTTTTTTTTAAATTTCGAATAACTATGTAACTAATCGAAAGTACAAATATTATTTGATAAAATGATAGTTAAAGTGAGGTTAAGTTGGTAAACGAAAAGAAGAGTTTAAAATTAAGAGTTTCAAAAATTCGTCTTAACTTTTTGTTTCATGAATTGTTAACAAAGGTAAAAAAACTTAACCTAAAAATTAACTTCGCCCAATAAAAGACATCACGAAGTAGAAAGAAAAGCATGGCGTCCGTAGGAAAACAAAATTAGCACAGATCAAGTGAAAATATTAACTTTGAGAGAAAAGTGGTACATACCGATCCAGGTGATCGGGCCGTGCGCAAGAACCGCAATAACTCCGACCGTTATGCAAACGACGGCATTAACGAATTGACAGAAGCTCATAGGTATTCTTCGCCCGTATCTCGAGAGTGCAAAGTAGGTAAGCGCATAACCGATCATTTCCAAGCCCCCACCGATCGCAAAACTGACGTGCCGATTTTTACTCAACTCTGGCGATATCTCGACCAATGCACTCCTCGTTACGGACGCGGTTAACCTTAAAAAAACGGACGTTTCTTTTTAGCCAAAAAGTATCATAATAAAAATGATTTTCAAATAATTTTTGCTGAAAATTCAAAAAATGGATTGGAATCGCGAAAAATGACGTTTTACCATTCACAAGCCATAACGAGAAGATACTTCGTGAGATATCTGTTTCTCCGAGTATTGACAGCCGTATCTTGTATTTTTTCAATATCCCGGTTGTCGCCTTTTTTCACGGGACCGGAAGTTGGTTCCGGGACGTTCGTTTCGGTCTCGTTTTTAACGATTGACGAGTCGTCGGCCATTTTGTTGGAATCATCAGAACCGTTGTTTTCTTTGGAGTTTGAAGAAGAAGGAATTTCGGTGTTTTCTTGGATGGTGGGTTTGTTTGGATTAGTCGAGCTCGTAGCTTCCGGGGTTTCGTCGACAATGGTATCTTCCTGTTTCACCGGGACTTCCGGTTTCGTAATCTCAACGCCTGATAATCTCTTCTCCAAGTTTTCCGTAATCGCGCGAAGGCTCGTTCCTGCGGATGAAGAAAAGTGAAGATAAAGATGATTCCTTATCACTTCCAGTTTTTATCTTCATCTCCATTTGTAATCTCGTAGAAAAACATAAATCTTTCTTTACTTCGAGATTTTCGTTGACTAGGATTTGGGGGCGTCAAAAGATTGGTCAGTTCGCAAGCTTCGTCGTCTTTTCGAGTTTCCTTCGATGTTTCCTCGACCGACGACCTTATCAGCCGAGATTTCCGTTCGGGCTTCACGGGGGTCGATTTTTCTTCGATCTTTTCGGACGTCAGATTCCGATTTCCGGTTATGCAGCAAGCGTTGTATTGCACCAACTTTTCCAACGATATATCCGCTTCCGTTGATCTTCCCTTAGCTGACAGCCATCTTGGAGATTCTGGAATGATCCTGAATCGAGGAAAAGCGAAAAAGAAAAAAATTGGAGGTTATGTACGATATTGGAGAAAGTTCGATAGACTTTGATGATTCCTGAATTACCAGATGTAGAGAACGGTTACTGCGGTAGGAAGAGAAACTGCCAACTGAAGAATTCTCCAGTCTGGTATCGTGTAGCTCAGCGAAGCGAGAAGAATTATTCCCAGGGCCCAAAAAAACTCCATCGTTGTTGCCACGATCGTACGGTAATTCTTCGGGAACAACTCCAGAGTTAAAATGTAAGTTGTATTTTGCAATCCTTGGGCGAACAATCCTTGGAGTCCTCGAAGAACGAGGAAAGCTGGGTAACTCTGTGGTTCAACAATACTGATTGTTATTTTATCGAATTAAAAATTGATTTTAAGGGAATTATCATTAACCTGGGAAATTATCCCGAACAAAACGGCGGCGAGAAAATCCCGAAAGACCTTATGGACTTTCTAGGACGCGAAACAGGTTTCTTTTAGAAACTTTCTCATTTTGAGGTTATATTTCGTAATTTATGTTACGTGTTGTTTTGAGACGAACAACATGGCGACGAGATAATCCCAAATGACCTAATAGACGTTCTAGAACTTAACACCGATATTTTTTAGAAACTTTTTTATTTTTAGGTTATATTTCGTAACTTCTGTTACTTCTTATTTTGAGACGAACAATTACGCCGACGAGGAAATCCCGAAGGATCTTAATGACGTTCTAGGACTTAAAACTTTTATAAACTAGTTGTAGGACTATATCTTTCAGAAACTTCCTCATTTTGAGGTTATATTTCGTAACTTCTCGTACTCCCTGATTTTGAGGTTATATTTCGTAACGTTTCTAACTTACTTAGTAATCCAATGTATTTTAACACCTTTTGCCATTATTTTCCCTTTTTTGGCCAGCTTTGACTCAATTCTCGTTGCGACTCGAAATGTAAACATAACCTCACTTCTCTGTATTTTGTCGTCAATTTTTGAGAATCAATGACGAAAGGAAATACCTGGACGATGTACGTCGCGACTGCCATCGTACCCTGGGTGTAGAGGCAAATCGCAAGAACAGGAAGCCTTCCGATACGATCAGCCAAAATTCCAGCGAGCCAAGCACCTATCGAAATACCGATGCAATAAACGGTCGGCCCGAGGTACATCAGGTAGCTTTTCTCGCATATCAGAGTCCAATCGGTGACGACGCTTCTTTCAGCACTCCCGGAATCCCAGGTGTATCCGTTCGCGCACGAGCCAACGTTATCCTCTTTTTCGGTACGAGATTCGAGAGAAACGTTCGCGAGGACCGAACAACCGTACGTCCTGTTTGTTCCATCGTTCGACTAAAACGTTCCGGCAAAGAAACAAGAATAATGGATGCCAGCTGGGACGTCGTTGAATTCGAAAATCGACCAAACGGTCCACTTCCGGTTTTAGGGGAATTTTACTATTCAGGGATTTTTTCGTTGAACTAATCGAGCCGATAATAAAATTGCTCGATGTTCAGTTAAATATATTGATCATATTTTTAAATAATTGATCGTTATATTTTTATTTTTATTTGCAGGGGAAAAAAGATATTAGTTTGGAAACGAAATGAAAAGGATGAGAGATTGAAACGTTTGAAGGCGAATAAACCTAACCTATTTATTAATACGGAATTTTGAAGATAAATAAACCTAACCTCTATATTAATACGAAACTTTGAAGAAAAATAAACCTAACCTCTATATTAATACGAAACTTTGAAGACAAATAAACCTAACCTATTTATTAATACGAAACTTTGAAGAAAAATAAACCTAACCTCTTTATTAATACAAATGATTGAAGGTTAATACACTTGACCTATTTATTCATAATTGATTAATAATTGTCGATACGCCGAAAATATTTACTCCGCTAATTACCCAATTTGATCTTGAATTAAAAAGGGGCAAAGTTGACGGAATAAAAATGTCGAACAAATCGAAGCGAATAATAAATCGAAACGAAGTTGAAGTAAAAAAAAACTCTTGTTCGAAGTTAATCAGCTACAAAAAATTGGAACCAAATTCAAATATGAAAATAGGAAGAAACTTCGATCGAATAAGATGGAAAAAGGATCGAAAAAAGCTCACGAGTAAAAAAAAAAAAAGATCTTTCCTTCGCGTTAAAAAATGTCGCGTATCAAAGTCAATAAAAACAACCGATCGAAGCTGTGGTAAAGATCGAACAAATTTTTCCTCAAAACTGCACTCGCGATAAAACCGGACGGATGGACCGTTAAATCATGAAAATTTGTAAAACGTACCTCGCAATAAAATTTGGGCGTGTAGTTATGAAAAACCGGAAGTGCGTGGCTCATTGAAACGATGACGTAATTAACGGATAAAATGAGGAGAAGAAATATTTGAAACCATCCGACTTTCGTTTCTTCGACGTCCATTTTCGATGGACAAAGCCAATCAAACCCAAACAAACCCAAACTCCCGTAATAACGAAATACAATTGAAACAGTCAAAAGGAAGATTTGTCGTCACTGTTATCTTCAGGTGTCGTTGAGCACATCGTAGCTTCAAATTCGTAAATCGAACGCGATAAAAAAACGTCGAATTATCGAAACCGAACGAAAAATCTTTCGGTCGTACGAACGATGAGAGAAAAGTGTCATCCGTGTGGTGGGAGAGCGTGGCGCGGACTGAACGGAGAGTCCTCGGGGAAGGACCCACCGTCTATCGCAAGCCGGGGTACGTCCAACACTCCGAACACACACGAGCGCTCGTTGAAAATCCTCGCCACACGAGGGATGACGAGTCAATCGTGCATTGTTCAATTAATGGACTCCTCCTCTCCGTCGCACCTCCTTTCGATTAGCTTATGCGATATCGAATCTCCCAACCGATCCCTCCTTTTCATCAACATCCATCTCGGAAACCCCCTTCAAATATTAAGAATATCTTCTTTATTCGATTGCTGAATATTTCATCTTTTTTTTTTCTTCATTTTTTTGTCTGTTTAATAATCATTAATTTTATTATTATTCATTTAATAACAATTGAATTAGCGATAATAATAGTTATTATTATTAAATTAATTATACCGAAACAATAATAATTTATGAAAAAATTATTTTTATTTTACTTTATTATTTATTTTATTATTAATTATTTTTATTTATTTTTATTGATTTAATTATAATAATATCATAATAATTAAATTTATTATTATTATTATTATTATTATTAACAAATTTTCTCTGTTCAATAATAATTTACTGAACCCAAACAAACCCAAACAAACCCAAACAAATTTATTTTGATTAAGAATCTAATTAATGTAATAATAATGTCATTTCGGATGAAAAATTTAATCGATGTAAGAACCTAATTATTTGACTCGTGTCCTACTTTGTACCTAGTATATTTATTCGTCCTCTATTTTTTACCCTAGTGAGGACTTTTCACTGGCGAATGAGGATTCGCTCATCAATGTGTACCCAATAGAGCTCGATGTTTTTACTCGTTTATCGTATTGTATAACACATCTCGTTATTCTTCCTCTCTCTCTCCTCTCTTCGTACCTTTTCATTGAAGGAAACGCGAATGCTGAAATAATGGAAACCAGAGTCCGATATTGTACTTTACATTGTTGGATAAAGTCCTCGACGTGAAGGTCTACGAACCCTCCGTTTGTTTCTTCCCCCCCCCCCCCCCCTGTTCGATCGTATTTCTGCTGCTGGATGCAACAATATACCAAGTGCTATATTGATATAAACAGAGAAACATTGATCATTTTCTAGTCTCCATAACTTCGTGGTGAGCCTTCGAGTGCTAGAAATCATTAAATCGTCTCGTAGCTTTGCTCGTCGTTTAATTATAAATTGCTTTTTTAATTCCGAGTTGCTTCGTCTTTTTGTTGTTGTTGTATTATTAAAAAAAAATTCTTTATTCGTGTTTCATACATAAATAAATTAAGCTAGACGAATAAATTTAATAAACAAGTTTAATGAAAAAATGTAGTTATTAATAAATCATTTAATTCGAAAAATTAGTATATTATAAATGAATCAGATTTTATAAAATTATAAATCAAATTTGAAGGGGTTCTATAATTGATAGCAATTAACAATTAATTATAGAAAAGTGACCAAAACAAAATATTAATATTACACGATAATCTTATTTTTATATAATTATAATCTATTTAATATTATCATTGTTGTATTATTATTTTTATTTTATTATTGATTATTTTAATTATTAACATTTATTTTTGTTATTAATTAATATAATTAATAACAAAAATAAATGTTAATAATAAAAATAATAATATAACAATGATAATATTAAATAGATTATAATTATATAAAAAAAATATGTCAGTGATAAAAAATTATTACGACGATTGAACTAATAAAACAATAATAATTCATAAATTTATAATAGAATATTAGTCATTAACAATTACAATTATTTAATAATAATAAAAAATATAAATCAATGTTACGTAATCGAATAACGCAGAGGGAAATTTAAATACGTTTTTATTTATTTTTCTTTTTTTTTTCGGAGGCTTGTAGGCCAATGTCAATAATTAGGAATGAAGTATCCGTGATGAAAAATACGGTGGGACCCTCCAGCGAGAACGTCGCCTCAATAGCGTCAGAGTATTTCCTTCGTTTCTGGAACTGCTTGAGTATTCGTGGACTGTAACGTCCGGTCTCTCTTCATATCCCTCCCCCGGGACGCATCCTGCCTTTCATACATTCTCTTTGGGAACGCGCTACCAAATCGATGATCGTTTTATTTTTTCCTTCCACGCGTTCAAGCGCCTCTCCCGCTTCAACGCGTTTTACTAACGCCGAGCCAAAAAATACTTACGAGCTCATCGCGCACCCGCCAAATTCCGATCTCCTCCTCGCTAATCGTCTCCCCACTCTTTTTCGGCCACTTTTCAGTAAGAATCTTCGATAACGTTTTTTCGACCCGCAAAAACCTCGAGGATTTCCATTTTAAGGGGATCATTCGATTATTACGGGTCTCCTGAGGTTTCTTGAGTTTTTGCATTTTTTATTGATTTGTTGATTTATTTTTAAAAATCAGTAAAAAATCAGTAAAAATTCGGTTTAAAAATCGGTAGATAAATCAGTACAGAAACTGGGAAAAACAGTACGAAAATCGGTAGGAAAGTCAGTAAAAATAAGCAAACGGTAAAAAAAATCAGTAGACAAATCGGTACATAAATTGGGAAAAACAGTACGAAAATCGGTAGGAAAGTCAGTAAAAATAAGCAAAGATCGGTAAAAAATTAGTTGAAAAATCGGTAAAAAAAATCAGTAGACAAATCAGTGCGTAAATTGGGAAAAACAGTACGAAAATCGGTAGGAAAGTCAATAAAAGAATCAGTACGAAATCGGTTGAAAAATCAGCACGAAAATCGGTTGAACGGTCGGTACGAAAATCCATCGATATCGTACATTCGACATCTTTCGAAACTATATGCCATCCAACAAAAAAGGGTCGAAGTCGATAAAACAATTTTTGCGTACAGCCGATCCTGAAAGTTCGCGAATCCAAATGAAATCGTCGGTGCAAAACGAAGTAACGAGTAATTCGCGTGTCGCGAGATCACGAACGTACGAAAAACAAAAAAGCGAGTCGTTCCATTTTCGACTCTAAAATACAACCCGAAGAATCATCAAAAATTGGATTACGCTTCCTCGTGGTTGTTAACTTTCGCGACGACAACACTTCCAACGATACTCGTGGTACAGAATTCATTTGTTTGGGTTTGTTTGGGTTTTCGGTGTTTTTTTACAGAATTCATTTGTTTGGGTTTGTTTGGGTTTTCGTTGTTTTTTTCGCTAATTATCCGTCGACCTCTCGACCGCGGAGATGAAGAATTTCGCTCGTAAATCTCATTTTTATTATTTTTACAGTCCCCCCTTCACCTAATAAAAAAAAAAAATTCAAACGATGAAAAAAAAAAAATTCTTCTTTACAACTCGCTCCGGCACGTTTGTTATTCCGTAAATGGGTAGCTCGGCTTAATCGGACAGATTCGCGACAGGTGCTCAAACGGAATGTAGGGTAAACGCGAAGGAGGGAGAAAATAAAAAAAAAAGTAAATAAAATAAAAACAACATCGTTCGCAGTCTCTCATTATCATTAACTAACACGTTTCATGACACCCGGCACGAGGCGTAAAAACTTCGAGCCGCTCAAACACACACCAACGATCGTGACACTTTTATCTATCCCGTTCCATTGTCCGATCCGTCTCTGTACCTTCGTAAAAGTTCTCGTAACGCGAAACGCGAATCTCCTATACCTTCGGATTCACGAACAACTTTTACCGATTTATTTACGTTTCGTATTAATTCTCTTTTCAGTTTTATATTTATCGTCGAATTTATCTTTAATCATCTCCTTTTTTTTATTTATTTATTATCGAATTTATCAATAATTATCTCTTTTTTGTTTTATATTTATCGTCGAATTTATCTTTAATCATTGTTGAGTTTAGGCGAAATTTGTTTTTTTTTTTTTAATATCGGAAAAAATCGATTAAAAATCGATATAAAAATCAGTCGAAAATATTGAATCAAAAGAATTATAAATAAAAAATTAATTTAGAAGAATGCAGAAAAATAAATGGAATAACAGGCTTTTCATTAATATCGAAATCGAATAAATAATAAATGTATTGAAAATCGATGAACAATTGACGAAAAAAAAAAAACAATTTACGGAAAGAAAATTCTTTGTAAATTTCAACGAATCGAATCAATTGTTTACAAATTGAATCGAAATAAATCGTCTAATGAAAAGACGTTTACAAAATTCAATAAAAAATGTCCAGTTAAATTGAATTTTAAAATAAATACAATAACCTCACAAAAGAAAGTAATTAATACGATTGTACTTTTTACAAACAATTTATTACCTACGTTTGATTTAATATTACCAGGATTCCGTTTTTCGTTGTTTAATTGTTAATTTCGAAATTGCAAATTGCGAATTAATACGGATTCGAGGTAGAAAGGTGTGAAAATAATTAAATATGATTCGTTCGGTTCGAGGGACGGTCGAAATCCGTCGCTCGATCGTCAACGACGAGTATAATCGTTTCCAGCGTCGTTCATGGGATTGTCGTTCCTTCCCGCGGGCGTACACGTTCGAACGGAGTTTTGAACGTTGACGCTCAACCGGGTTGGCCTGAATGCCTTTTTTCGTCGTTTACCGTTACATCGTACAATAACTTATAGCGACGGGAAGGAATATCGAACCAGTCGATTCTCACTATTCTTCCTCGTGGTCACGCGATTACCGATACCGATCATCGTTCTTCGTTAACGGATCGGCACAGACCCAAACAAACCCAAACAAACCCAAACAAACCCATACAAACCGAAACAAACGCGAACAAACCGAAACCGGAAATAACCTCGAAGATCGGTAAAAAAGGAAAGGCAAAATTGAGAGATCGGTTCGTCGTGCCTCGAGCGAACGATCGTCCGAGCAGTCGCTCGGGTAACTGATCCGGGACGAGCCAACGTCTCCGTGGTGCTCCATTTAAGCCGGATCGTGAAACCTGTATCGAAGGACCGATCCATTACCGATCTCAAACCGGTTACCGATCTATTCTTCGATCGGCTCGAACGATCCCAAACGAAAGTGAATTCGTTGAAAAACGACCTAGCAAGAGTGTTTGCGAAGATCGGTATGGAGATCGGTAAGAAAATCGGTATCGTTCGAACGCTGGGACTTCTCATCGTTTTGTGGATCGCGGTAAGACGCTTTTCTTCTTATTTTTATGAAGACGTGAAAAGCTTTGGAAATAATCGTATTAATTAATTGTATTTATTGATTGTTCATTATAATCGTTCGTACTGTTACAATTAAATCGAGATACGAATTCTACTCGTCAATTACTATCGATGTAAAGTTCAATGGATCGGTGAATGGGCTCGATCGAAACATCGATTTGCATCTCGAGTTTTATTACAATGTCAAGTTTCATTCCAACGCGAATACTATCGCTTTATGGTATCGGGGTCAACGACCTCACCCTAATATCGCATCGGCCAGATATTCATTAATGAATAAAGATCGGCCAAACGAGTCGGTGCTTTGTTAATAAATATTTATCGATTCTTCCGTTCAGTTTATTATTATTATTATTATTTTATTTATTATTATTTAATCATAATAATTAATAAATAATAATAAATAATAATTAATAAATATTATTTATTCATAATAATAATATTGATAATATTTAATTTTTATAATATTGAATATTATTATAGTTTTTATAGATGTATAACGTTGGTGTTATTTTACAATTTATTTTACAATTTTTTACAATAAAAAATTGTAAAATAAATTGTATAAATATATATATATATTTATACAATTTTTAAATAAATTAATAAATTATTATGATTATTATAATTTTTAGATGGCCACGGTGGAATGCAAATCACGAAAATCGAAGCAATTCGCACTCCAGAGCAAAGAAACAAACGTCGCCAATTTCGTGAGGCTGGTGGTAATGAGGCTCGTTTTTGGGGTTGCATCCGCAATGGGACTCGGTGAAAATTTGTCCGGCGTTTTGGGAGGCATCTTCGTGCCACCCGGTGTCGAGGACGATTACGATGATTACGGCGGCACTGATTACGTCCCCGATCTATTCTGAGATCAAGTTTCGATTTCTTGCACAATTCGATCAACGGACACAACGAAAATTAATAATATGCCAGTTTTTGTGAAATTTCATGCGATTTCGATTTAACATCGATTTTTAAGAGAAAGATAGGTTCTACGGTTTCTCTTGAGCACATAATTATATTTTATCCTGAAAACGATTTTTTAAGTCGTTAAAATTAATTCTGTGACTCGAAAGAACGAAGATTTTAATTGTCCATTTTTATTCTATTTATTTTTAAGTTAATATGTACAAAACGATGTTTTGGAGATAAAAAATCTTATGATTTCAAGATTTGCGATTGTAGTTTTATTTGATATTTATTTAAATTAATAAAGCGTTTAGTTTCCGTAGAAATTAAGGGTTTAGGACGAATTGAATAGTGGATTCGTGCTCAGGAGGTAAAATTACATCAAAATGAACCAATAAAAAAAATATTTAAATTCCAAAAAATGTTTCGATTTTTGGGCAAATTAAGTTTTCTCACTAAATCATGGATAACTTTTTTTCTTTTAGGATTTGGCACTCCACTCTGTGCTCAATCTCTTCGGTATGATTTTCTCTTTAAAATGCTTTTTTAATCATTGATGTGCGATGATTTTTCGATTTTTGGCAGAATTTCAAAGTTGGACCATCGATTTTTGCAAATTTTTCCATACATACCCCTTTGCCTCTTTTTTTGCCATTTTTC
>JAPYZI010002242.1:0-39177 GCA_030523105.1 Ophioninae sp. A BG-2022a | reverse complement strand
GTTTACTATCCGGACCAAAATCGAACGTCTCGAAAAAAAAAAAGAATAAACGTACACCAATTTACCAAACGGCGTTTTCAAGCGGATAAACCGAGCTTCGTTTTGCTTCGTTGTTTTCATTATTGCAATCTTTTTTTTTTGCACTCCGTACATTGTTTCGAAAATACCGCGTTTTCAAGATTTTTGTACTTTGTAAGATAGCACACTTTAGGAATAAGTTTGTTGAAACGGACATCGTTATCTTTAGTTTTGTTTATAAAAAGAAATTCAATTGTTTTTTTTTGCCGTTACGTGAGGTTTTTGAGAACGATGTAACTTGAAAACTATGAGGTTTGATGTATTTACTTTGTATGTAGTACTAAAATGCTTTTTTATTTTATTTTAGACTCACAATTGTTTTTAGATATATTTTTTTTGTTCAAAATTACTTCGCATCGATATTTTCGACGACTATTGATCAGAAATACTAATACAATGAAATTTTCCTTTTCATTGCGTTTTGAAAATTAATTTTACATATTTTTAACTTGCTTATTTCAAATTCCTGAGAGTTTTCCCTATTCCCGCGGTTAGTTTCATAATACGATAGAAAAATAAGAGCGGAATGTTTGTTGGGTACGATCGGACAAATAAAAACGTCAACAGAAATAGAAAATACATAAATATTCTTCATATCGACCGAATCTTCCCCGCATTCATCCCACGTGTATATCGAATGGAAAATCAAGTATCATAAATCGTGACTGAAGGGAACTTCCCTACGTAACATTGGGCCAGATCGAGCGACCATTCTTGGAAACAAAAAAGGTGTCACTTTGGTTCCGCGAGGGCGTGGATCCTGCAGAGACGAGACATCAGTCGGGTTCTCGGGGTTCGCGCGAGACGAATACACAATGCACGAACTCGCGTGTATGCACGCCGCAATCGCGATCTCCCCGCGTGAGTCATAGCGATCGTTGGACGCGGTAGACGTACGTTGATAGTGGGTACCGAGCAGAACTCGAAAGACATCGGCGCCCTCCTCCTCCTCTCCCTGCATCAGTCGCAGACTTGGCTCTCACGGGATTCCGGAGCAACCGAGAACGTTGAAGAGTAGGGAGAAATTCTTACCGCCCGTCCATACCCGAGATTCGTTCAAAAAATCAACCGACGCTTAATTTTTCTCGAAAAATATTGATTCATTGATCAATATCTCTATTTTTGTCTTCGTAGTAATCCTCCTCAGATATACACTTGTAACAGCGCTTTTTCCAGTCCTTTCGTGACTCTTTTCAATTTTGGGACCAGAAAAAATTGCAGTAAGCCAAGTCTGATGAATACGGTGGCTGAGACATTATTACGGTGTTGATTTTGGCCAAAACAATCACGAAGGAACAACGATTCGTGGCGTGGTGCATTATCGTTTTCCATGGTGAAAGAACATCGCCAGGCACACAAAAACGCGTCTAACCTTTATATCTATCAAAAACAAAGTAAACATGTAAAATCGCTGATAACGTCAAAGTAGGCTGGAGACAGTTGTACCGAGACAACAAAAAAAAAACACATTAAACACAATTTACAATGTCACCTTATTTTTTGAACCAACTTCGTACATAGACGGAGCTGGATGGATCGCAGATCCGCTTGTCGTTAGTGCTGAAAAATCATCCATTTATTCAAGCTGAGATACGAGAGGTAGGCAAATACCGAGACGTCGATATGACGAGTACAATTATATGCGCATCTCGTACGACATAATTCGCGGTATATCCAACGACCCGAGTTTATACATTTGAATGCTAATGTGCATTGACTGGAACCTTGAAGACGTTAAAAATAAATGTCGCGATGTGAAAGTTGCAGCGATTAAGAGTTGGGACGATCAAGAGATAATATACTGAAAACAGATCGATCCGATATCAGGATCGCGATGACGATGATCATTGTGTATAGCGATTAAAAGTCATACTCATTACAATAGGAAATATATAAATGAACCGTGAAGAGAAAAAAAATAGTAGCTGTAAAAAGCAACGAATGAATCGGCTGAAAGAATAGATCATTGTATACAACGATAATGTTGCATCCAACTGCAAACCAATTTCAAAAAGAAAAAGAAGTGAAAAAAGAATTGTCGGTGTCCCGTTCCGTCTCATTCACGCACCCTTCGTCATTGCATCTATATTCCATGAATATAAATATAAACGATCCGGTTGGCCGAGATTTCCGTGGGGGGAGAATCGGAATCGTCAGCCCTAATAAATCGATCGATTGAATCGAGGCCATGCGAGAATCGTTCTTACATGACGAACGTGAATCGTAAATCGACTCGATGGTCCGTCAATTATCGTTATGTCCTAATAATTATGAAAAATTATATAAAACGATTATACAAAAAATCGATAAAATATATAATTTAAAAAAAAATTCGAAATAAATCAAAACAAACTATAAGTGGAATACGAACAAAAAAAATACAACTAAAAAATTAAGTATAAACACACAACATTCGTGAACGTAAAACTGGCCTGCAACGTTATATCGGGATTATATGTATCTTTTAAACGAATTCGTATCGCGCGTACCTACACGAAATATAAACATAAAAAACTTGATATCCGAGAGAAGGGTATACGGTGATGAAAAATATATACATGCGTGTATACGTTTATATATCCTTGATTGGTATATTCCGTGATGAAGATTAACTTGTGTCTGTGTGTATGTACGTGTGCGTACTGAACTCAACGATGATTACTCGACGTTATAAGCGCGAGGAGAGTAAATCCGAGACGACTCTTACGAATCGAGATATCCTCCGGGCAACGATCAACGAGGTACGGGAAGGGTATGCGAGTGGGCACGTCGGGATCTTCAGGGGGCTTTCCAACGATCGTATGCATACACTGTACGCGCAATATTTAAGTTTGTACTTCTTGCCTCGTGCAAGGGCTTATCGTTACCCTGCGTACTTTTTTTTTGTTTCTTTATTCCCCTCCCAACCCCTCCTCTCTTTTTCTGCCTTTCTCTGTCTCTCAATCTCTCTCTCTCTCCCTCGCTCCTGTTTTATTCTTCGTAGTATCGTGGCTCGGTTCATTCGTCGTGGCTTTTAACCAGACCGGGGCGCGACAAGAGCGCCCCAGCGAAATCCTCAAACCAGTTTGACTCGCCCACGCGATCGTGCCAGACTCGAGACACGAAGAGCGTTCGCGGGAGACGGCCCTCTTCCGACATTCGCGACCAGAAAGGAGACTCTTGGCTTCTCTTGATCTCTTCCCCCCCCCCCAAACCCCTTCTCCTTACTCGCTCTTTCTCTGCCGTTCTCTCTCTCTCTCTTTTCTCTTCACTAGTTCCAGCACTTAATTTTGGTCGTCTTCGATTTCCTCTTATTATCATTATTATCATTAGCGTTGTCTTTATTATTATTTTCTAGGTTTATTAACCTAGAAAATAATAATAACATTTATTAATATGTTAATTGATAAAAATTTATTAATATGTTAATTAATATCATCCGATTATTATAATGAAATAATAAAACAATTACCTTTTTGTATTAATTACATATTTAATTATTCCAATTGTCTGTTACTTTAATTTACTCGAAAGATAATGGGGTATCATATGTTCGATCCATTAAATTCTCTTTGCCTCTTAACTGCCCCCCTCCCTTCTCTCTCTCTCTCTCTCTCGCTGGCCTGGTTCTGCGCCTTTCCTCGAAATCGAGATTTTTCAAGGTCACTCGATACCACAGACGCGCCGTCACATTTAATCGACCTCCCTTTGTATTCCCATATCGAGATGAGAGCTCGATCGAAAAATAGATAAAATACATTTTTTATAGTTCTGAATGCGATGATAGTTCACATTGATGTCTCCAATATTTTTTGTCCATCTCCGTTGTAACAATTATCGATTAATTTTTGAGTAAATCGTACAATAATTTCATCAGTTTCAGACAATCAGAATTTAACGGAAATCGGTAACTGAGACGGAAACCCAAAAAATCAGCAGAACTGCAAACTACAAAAAAATCAGTCGCGTATCGATCTTTTTTGAAACTACCGCTTTTTTCAAAATCTTACAGCTTTGTAATTGATAATTATGAGCAAAGGGATCATTCGTCCATAATATCACGACGCTTAACTTCAAAGGTTAAACAAAAAACAATGAACATTTGTTTTTATATTTACAATTTTTTTCGTTTTATCATCCGGTTGCTTTTTAATTTTATGGATAAACAAAATACAAGTGTATAAGTAAAAAATGATTAAAAATCTTTAATCGTTTTTCACGTTTCATTTTTCGAACGGATAATTATTGTTCGCAACTAATAAATGCAAATCGACTAAAATGGATCGTTTTTCCATATTTTTATATTGCTTTATACGTAAACACATAATTATAATTGATCTATATCTATAAAATAGATACATAATATCTCTATAATTATGCAAATGGCCATATTTACATAATCACATAATTACGTAAATAATGAATGTCACGTCACATATTCATTTCAGTATTTATACGAATATAAAATTAATTTTCACATGAAATGTCTTGTATTCGTGATTGTATTTTTTTCCTCAAATATTTACGATAATTAATGATAAATTGAACTCGATCAACGTTCATCGGGTTGAACCGAACGTGTTCGAGTTAGCGAGTGTGTGGGTATGCACGTAATTCTGGGCGGTCGTATTGTCTACATATATACGTGGGTGTCGAGTCAGCACGCAGGACTAAAGATCCGGGGGGCTGGATGTTCCTCGCAGCGCGAAGCGTGCTAGTTCGAAGGGACTCTACCTGTCCCGGCATCGAGCTTCCTGCGGATAGAATAATTGAAATCTTCAGGGAATGTGAACGCGAGCAAAGCTGCTATTCTATTTTCAGAAATAACGAAAGCAACGTTGCTCAAAATTTCATCAATTTTTTTCGAACGTAGACGAGTTCTTTTTTCCTTTCTTTTTTTTTTGATATTTTACAATCGGTACCGAACATAAGTTATGATATTTCTTCTGGTCAAATTCGTTCACGGATGGCACCCTTTTTTTTTTATCGAAATATCGAAGCTGGATTATGCGATCGGTTTATTGATCGAAGGCATTGCGTAATGACGGGCCACGAAGGCAAGAACAGGAAAAACAAAAGATAAAGAAAAAAAAAAAACGAGACTCCTGATACCGGTTTGCTTATAAAATATGAGCGAATTCGTACCGCGGTGCAATAATCGTTTTCACCGGAAGACATTTATTAAATTTTACGATCGCTCGTGTCACGGTTCAAGCCGAACGTCGTATATCGGTTTTCTTTTTATAACGAAAGAGTGGAGACCTTCCTGAGACACCCTTGGTACTGAAAAAGTCAAGGGACGTTTTACTCTGGCCTCGCGGTACAAAGTTCACCTTTTGTGATCCGTGGACTTGCGGAGCTAATTTCGACAACTTGATAAAATCGTTAACTCGGAAAGTTTTATATTGCAATCGAATTTACAAACTTTTTTTTAAAGAGACTTCAGGAAATAATGTGTATGGATATTTTTAGGTGATTTGAAATTTTTTTAGGTGTGTAATTGCCATTGTTTTTTTTTAACCTACAGAAATAGCTTTTATTTTCGAAATATTAAATTTTTATACGTGTGTGAAGATCATTCTGAAAATGGATAATTCTTGGACCCAAAACGTTGGAATTTCCACGCACTTATTTTTGTTATTAAATTGTCAACCAAGTACCAACTAAAATTTTATTCAATCCTTTTTCTTTTGGATATATTGCTAGAAGTACGAATATTTTTTATCGCCAAATATATTTTCGACACTTTTGCCTCCCTCGGCATTTTTCTGCGGAGGGTAGAGAAAAAAGTGTCGGAAATCTGGGTTTCCCTTCTGCGGAAGGGAAACAACACAAAAAGCATGTTATTATCCATGAAACTTCGTTCTGTAATTTTGTCTTTTCTTAACTTTGTATACTCCCGTCCCTCTTTCACACGTATCGTATAATCTGCATTTTAGAAACTATGTTTATAATTTTATTCTCTTTTATAGATCGATATACATACATTTTTCGAGACTGCTTTTTAAAATTTATTTATCATTTGTGAGGCTTGCGCATAGTGTGTGAGAATACGTTTTTGTTCTAATGTACAAATAAACATAAACTAAGGTGAGCATCCCATCTTCTTTTCTCTCTCTCCCATTGCCAAAGAGAGAAAAAAAAAGTAAGACGAAAGCCGTCCTTGACGTAAAGTCATTTCGCGGAGCTCTCTCATGAAGACGTTTTCCGTGAGTTTGATAAATTTATATATATATATGAATAGATTAGTATTTATATATTTAAAGACAGAGAGAGAGACTGAGAGAGAGAGAGAGAGAGAGGGAAAGAATCGCGATGCCGACTACGGACGTCTCAAAGTAAACAAACATACAAACCGAACTCGCATCTCCGCGTATAATTTGCCAAGTCCACGCGTTGCTAGTAAACATCGCACTCGGTGGATTCACGCGAGCGCAAAATGCGTCTATTATTCCATCCGATCAGATAAAAATTTCGAACCGTGGCTCACCCGTTTATAATGAAGAATTATGCGGAGAAGCACGCGACAGGAGTCGTCCAAACATTATAATTTTTTATTTGCAAAATACGAAAAAAGGAAACTATAATGCTGGAAACAACGATACAAACTGTACATACGAATTGATGAAAATGGATTATGTAAATATATCTTTATGATGAAATATAAAATAAATTAAATTATAGATACGTAAATAAATAATTGACATGTGCACACGTGTATACGTATATACAATTAAATCATAGGTAAACGAATATATTTAAATATACATGTATATTTGTTAGATAAATGAATAAAAAATTGAGATATATATATATACATATATATATATATATACATATAGATATATGTCAATTTTTCACTTATTTATCTATCATTTTTATTTACCGACAAAAAATATACTCTCGCCTCTCCTTCCATCGCGTTAAATCCTTACTTTGAGTGTACCTACACTCCACACTGTCTGGTCAAAGGTGCGATAAAGTTTCGATTGAATATCCCTCTTTTTATCGTCTTTTTTTACGCTTTCACATGTTCGAAGCTTTTTTTTACACCCCTCCCCTCCCCTTGACGCAAAAAACTCTTCTTCATAATCTATGTATATGTTTTTATAATACATATGTGTGCGTGTACGTAAAGGAATATGGGCGGAGAGTCATCTGCAGGTACTGTTGCTGTTCAGTAACGGAATGAGCAAGAAAATAGAAGAAAGGGAAAATGGGACGACCTACTTTAGGGCAGACACGTGATTTTCCTTAAAGATCCTCGGTGCGTTTTATAGGATCGTCCGGCTGCAGGCTTCGCGTGTATTTACAGTACCAACCCGCGGACCCTTTCTTCGTCATATTTTGATCGACCGTTTCCGGTGCTAAGCCGAGGAGCGCCATAGGCCGCCCGGATGGGCTTCCCGCGTTCAATACGTAACGCGACCCCTCCGCCGTGCGTTCAGTCCATCTCACCGCTCAAACACCGCACCCTCGCACTCCAATAAGACCAAACTTAAGGATCCTTTGTGGGATTCCGTCTACGCGTCGATCCTGACGCGACGGATTATTCTCGAGGACTTAATCCGCCCTTTATCGATGAACGTTAGGGACTTGTGATTATTCCTTCACACGTTGATGAAGATAGGTACACACGAGGTTACTCAAAAAAAAAAGTGGGTTCGGAAAAAGCCGATTTGCTTGTTTTGCTGTCGTGAACAAATAAATTCAATTTGATTTGTTGCGGTGAAAAAATAAATTTAAAATAGACTTTTTTGTAAATTTTTGTTTGGGTTGTTTGGGGAGGGCCTTTTAGAAATATAGAAATTTAAGAAAACCGATCTTTTAACAATGTTCTAGAAGTTTGAAAAAAAAAAAGTTGTTTTTTGGAGAAATATAGAATTTCTCATATTTACAAAGATGCACATTTTTTATTAATCGGGCTAGACCGTTTAACGCACATGTAACGTGAGATTATGCTACTTAGATAGATAGTTGTGGTTTTGCTGGAAGAAAAACATTTTTCTCGAACTCGTTGATACGAAATCGAGATTTCTATACGACCTATTGACACCTGCGCTTTCGGCCAATGCGGAATTATTATTTTTGCTATTTAAAAGTAACTATAGCTTTTAAAAAACCGAGTAAAAATTAACTTTTGTTAGACGGTCGGTACTCAAAAAGATGTTCTTCTTAGTACCTGTGCCATGATTATATTCTTATTGTGTAAGAGAATTGTTTTTTATTTTGCTGTTTTCGATTATTCGGAGCTTTGGAATCATCCCAATCGTTTTTTTCACGGCCATACTTAGGGGCCTATAACGTTCGAATTGTTATTTATATTTTGTTGTCTATTGTATCTAAATCATTGAAATATCAGTGGCAGGCGTGTAAAAAGTGAAATTTTTATATTTTTCTTGTGCTCAGCCCAAACAAAAACCCGAAATCTAGGATTCTCAAAAATCTTCCTTAGTCTCAGTTGTTTCGAGAGACTTTATTCTTGTTTCAGAGAAAAACAAAGATGGGAATGTTCTATTCGTGAAGGGGGTGCAGTGGTCTCGCGAAGACCCGGATGATTGCTGTGGGAACTTGAAGAAATTGAATATTTTTTCTCATTTCACAGTCTGCCAGTCTTCTTCTCGGATTTCTTTTCTCTCCAGCTCAGAAAAATGCACGAAATAATGCATTTTTCCGAGTTGGAAAAGATTGTGAACCAATCACGCGATATGATGGAATAGAATAAAAGAGAATGAAACCTTGCAAAAATCCCCAAACGTTTATTGACATCGGATAAAGTGAGTAAAATTTTTCAAAAAGTGAAGCAAAGTAAATTCATCGATAAAAACAACATAAATTATCCTCTCGTCTTTTGCTGCAAGGAGAAATCAGCGAAGCCTGAAAAATTGCTGCACGTGCTGAAATTGAGCTACGAAAAAAAATTCGCGTAAGTCTCCTTAGCTCCCTATCATTCGTAATAAATTGTGCATTCCTGCGTCTTCTCGAAAGTGAAATAAAATAAGGCGTATCTGGAATCTCGTGATATTCCCATTGAGCCATAGTAGGCTTACTGTTGACCATTCAAAAGTCACGTGATAAAAATATATATAATCAATTCAGGTGCCACGAGAATGGCCCTTGAAATCTAAGAATGAGAAATGTTCCTTGGATACCCGATTACCATATTCTCATTTTTTTTTGGAATTTAAATCTTTCGAAGACCACACGCGGCATTGTGTGCGCGGTTATTTGATTTTGTATATCCAAGTCGGGGATTTCGAGATTCCTGGTCCAGCATAAAATACAAAACGCCGAATTTCTGAATTCAATCGAGTATGTTATTAAAATATTACGAAAAGAAAGGATGCAAGATATATATTGCCCAATTTGCAATCTCCGATTCTCATCTTTTGTGCAAAACGCTTTATTATTATCATTAATAAGTCTAACGAGAATTCTTGATAATAAAACTTGATTAAAATGATAAGAGGTGCTTTACTACTCCGACCGAATTTAAATAAAATTTTGATATATTGTTCGCTGGTAAAATTCTAACGGCAAATAGCCTCGAGTAAAGCACGCGGACTCGAAGTTACAAAAGCAAAAGCGAAGTTACGTTCGTATCTCTGCAAAAGAAGAAAAAACGGTTTCGGTCTTGGGTGGCGAAGAAGCCTCGAAAATTTCGAGAGAGCAAACCGCCCCAATTAGCTGATTGAAATTTTAACGCTCGGATTGAAAACGTACGAATTACGTAAAAAAATCATTATCGCCGAGACGGGGGTCCTATAGAGGATTCGGTAGGAACAAAGGAAATCCGTAATTGAAGTCGATCGAAAGGTCGCGAACGATGTGAAATTATTAAGCCACGCGATATTCGTTAATTAGAACAGAAGGCGGGGTAATTATTCACGAATACATACAGCGTACTAGAACTTTATTCGGGCTCATTAAGCAATGTTTTTTATTCCCCTAATCATCCCCGAGGTACTCGACAATCTCCATTAACCACATCCGTTCGGTTCATAAATTATAGACGCGAATCGATAAGGAGGGAAGTGCATTTTTAACGGCTACCTAAAATACCGATATCAACGCAAAAATAAATGAACTTTCAAAACAATCCTGAGATGAGACATCATGTATCTATTATATCACTCGGGATTTTCTAAAGATGCGAAAAAAGAAGACCCCGAAAAACGTAAATTCGAGTTAAAGTCATTATTATTTTTTTCAGATACATATTTATTAAAATTTTTCATTAATCCATCAGATTTACATCAATTCTTATTCCAATTCGGACACTTTTTTTGTGACAAAACCAAACCATATTTTATACGTGTTTTTATTTATCGGTGATAAATCATTAAAGTTGTTTTTTGAAATAAATTTTCAATCAACGAAGAAATTCGTCGAAAGTGTTGAAAAGATACGAAATAAAATAAAAATGTTAATTAATCGAAATATTGAACGAATAAAAACGTTTCGTTAATAAATAAGCGAATTGATTTTCGTTGAATATTGACAGTCCGAGGGTTGCCGCGAGAATTTCCTAGATCAAACGAAATCCCCACTTCCAGTTGACGTGAGCTACACTCGACAATGTTTACCTGGTACTATGCCCGTACTTTCCGCTCGCGAACAATTGAGACGCCCTCGAGTCAATTTTTTTATCGCCTACGCGATTGCCGTTATCACGATCAGGTCTTTGGCTCGCTACAAGGCGCAAAGATATACATTCGAGCATTTCCTTCCTTTTTCACGTCCCGAAAAATTCTGTTCATTGAACCAAGCGAGCTCTCTCGCAACTTCGCTCTTAATCCACCGTGATATCATTTCGACTATTTTTTGAGCGATGTATCTATATTCCGTGATACGATTACGTGGCAGCGAGAAAGAGAGAGAGAACGTCGAGTTTTTTCAAGATTTCGGGCACGTAAATGGGCGAAACCGAACACCGCGGTAAGAATAGCAATCCCACGGTCTCACGGAAACAACCTTATCGTGTTTTTCTCATCAACGGGTGGATGCCTTGAAATATCGGATTTCTAATTATTATCGAAAAACAAGAAAATACTTCAATGAAATGTCTATTCGATCGTCGTAGCAAAAAATAACAACAGTAATAAAGAACACAATAAAAATAATAGTAAATCATGAAACGAGAGAAAATATTAAAAAGCTTTATAAAAATAACAAAGAAAGTAATAATAATAATAATAATAATAATAATAATAATAATAATAATAATAATTGGTGCAATCGATTGGAGCAATTATTGCATTTTTTATTGATATCGATGCTCTTGACACTGTTAATTAACGACGTTGAATTTTTCTTCGTTCAAATGCAACGTATTTTTCGTTTCATTATTTTTTGCCCGTATTGGAGACCTTTCTTGCAAATAATGGCCGCTAATCTCTGATAAGAATATGTTGAAATGTGAATTCGTAAAAATTATAAAAAAGAAGGCCAAAAAAAGAATGAGTGATGAAAAGAATGAATTTTTTATCATGAGGGGAGAAAAGTTCGCTGTAAAAGACATTTAGTGAACAATATAAAATTGACGATTGCCCGATCTGAATATCTAAAATACAAAAGAAAATGGCAAAAAGAAATAAAAACTTATTTCAAAAATAAGTTTTAAATAAAAGTGCAGTTTTCGAATATTCGTTACGATCTACATCAGGTTTTACGTGGACGGCGGATTTGCAATATTACAATAAATATTTTTATGGAATAAAAACATGAAAATAATAAAATTAGATGAAAAAAAGTTGTTTAATTACATTTCGATATCGATATATCGATTTCGACTGAAATAATTAAATTTCGATATTGATATTGAAATAATTGGATTTGATTACACCGATTGAAATAGATTTGAATATAGATGTAAAAATAATTAAATTTCCAAACAGACATTGATCTAATGTATTGGTAAAGATAGTCGTATGTATTCTCGCATGCTATTTTCGATATTAACAATCGATTGAATAAGCGAGACACAGATATCGGAAAGCCTTAGATTATTTCGTGAAGGAAAGGCTTTGTGTGTATCTCGGTACCCAAATATCCCAAGATATCTCATCGATTTTCTCCTCATCGTGGGCTTATCGATGAGTCTACGACACGTGGCGGGAAATTATCAAAGTAACGGAGAATCCTACCACGCGCCACTTTCAGCGTGATAAAAAGAATTTTATTATATCACAGTTTAAGGTGACGAGAGTGAACGAAGTTCTTCGTCTATGAGGCGTCGTGCATAAACGTGATATTCTTTTGGATATCCGGAAGTGAAATGGGAGAAAGTGAAAAACAAAAAATATATGTTTTTCCAGCACAATTGAACGTTACTTGGTTATTTTTTTGAAACTTTACATTTATTCCAAGATTTCAGATATATAAAATTAGCAAGGTATGCGAAAGAAGTTTTTTTTTTGCGTTGATGCTTCCACCAGTAAATTGAGATTTTTGTTACACTTATTTTTTTCGAGGAATTTCGCAACTGGAATTAACGAAACGATTTCTAGAATCTGGTTTTAGAATTACAATGAAAATGTATGGAATTTACGTAAAAATGGTTCCGGAATAAGCATCAAAATCTTTACAATAATTGAACCATTTGTTTTTATAATTAATGATAATACTTTCATCGAATGGTTTCCATAGACTAATTGTTTTATCTTGTAAACTGTATAAAATTTATGAAATGTATGTATATATATTTAAAAAATAATAATAAGAATTGCAAAAATTAATACTTCGAAAAGAATTTTGATTGCATTCGAACGATGCAAATTTTGATTGCATTCCTTCTGTAACGAATCCTATCTTAACTCTTTAATTAAAAATTTAAACTTCCACGCGAAGATGAACTTTTGTAATATTCCAATTGACAAAATGAACAAAAGAAAACGAAAAGACGGTAGTAGAAATCGAATTCGGACAAACCGAATAATTCTTTAATGGGAAAGCAAAATCAGAACTCCAAAATGTTGTCGGTGCATCAGCATTTTACGTGAAACGCAGAAACCTCGGAATATATTTGCGATTTATGGTCAATACGGTCAATAGAACGGAAGCGCGAGATACGTGGCGCCGGGGCGGAGCGGAAGGGTGACGGAGAGTAGTAGCCCGAACAATCAAAGGCCGAAAGGTACAGCTAACAATCCGTGACGAATTAGCAATTTCTAAGAATAAATCAAGCTCACATATATTTATAGTTTATCGAATTGCCGGCTGAATTAATCAATGCTCTCCTTTTGTTCCGTTCTTTGGACATCGACGGCTACTCTCGTATTTTCCCGGCCTTCGGCCTTCCCGCTTCGTCCGATGGATATTCTCAAAAGAAACTAAACGAATCGTCCGGAGTGTTAAATTTACACGAAACGATAATACCGTTTTATTAATTAATGAATTTCCAATAGTGTCCATCAAGATTTCCAATTGCGCAGGAATCGAGTAAATAATCAAATTGACAGAAAAACCGACGCATGACATCACCAAGTCAACGAGGTAAAAGATTTTTCCGAATGTCCGTGTAACACTCCAGGCGCATCCCTAAAAGCGTTAAATTTGGAACGGCGTCGAGTCGGCCAAGAGCAACATCAATATGATTGAAAAAGCCCGTAGGGAAGTGCGAATAACGTATAGAAATAGCACAAGTCTGCATTTTTCGAATTAACAATACGACACATACGAAACATTTGAAAATCCATTTTATTTCCGTTACGGCAAGTTTTGTGTTTTAGAAGATAACAAATTTATCTTGGTCAATTATCTGTTGTTTTTTTTATTTTCTTAATATCTATTTAATTTATTATTTATGTTCTGTTCTTTCTTAATATCTACTTAATGAATAATCAATTTATGTTTCCATCTTGGTTAATTGCGAATTCGTGTCAATTGACCAAAATAGGATCATAAATTAGTCATGGCTTGCGACAAATTCGAGGAATTGACAGTTCACTTTTTGCTCTGGAGAAATAAAGATGGATCGATAAACCGAGCGATTTTTTGGGACAATGTTGTACTTTTCAGGAAAAAGGTATTAACCATTTTGTTCGCCTTTCGAGAGAGAGAAGAATATTTAAATAAACAATTGTAAATAATAACAACGCAACGGTTAATTAAAAATATTTGTATATAAATGATTCCGAAAATTCATGCAAGTCTTCTCGTAAATCAATATTCAGCAAATATTAAAAGAAACCGTACAAAATACGTATGAAATAATACGATGCTGGGGAATACGGGGGGGGGGGGGGGGGAAGGAAAAAAACGGCAATTCTTTCATTAAACAAAATCGATACGCATCTCGCATTTGCCATTCCCTCTTGTTTTCATGGAACTTTCTATCCACGTGTTACGGCGATAATTATCGAATCCAAAATTTCAATAATTTCAAGCTTTTTGATGACCCACGTGGCTACAAATTTAATATCTTTCTCCCCAAATTACCGCGCCTCAAGCTTTCGCCGAGCACACCATGATCCGCCCGATCTAGAATACGTGGGCGAGCGGAAGACAAAAAAGTAGCGGGGTAGAAAGAGATTGGTCCAAATCGCAGGGAAGAACTAAACCGATCCGCCATTATTTTCTCGTATTTTTAATCGATTAATTTTTTATCTCCGTTAGAAATTCAGAATTTAAGCCCTACTGGGGAAGACCAACAACCAATTCGTGGCTCAATGAACGCCCGAAAAATCCGCAGAATCCGAGAGGCAAATTCATCTCCCGTAAACTTCGACAAATTGGCTCGAGAGAGAAATTTTCAATTTTCCAAACGAGCGAACAAAATTAAATGAAAGCTGCGATCCACCGATCACTATTCTATTTCTCGAAATTCGATTTTCCATTTTCCGAAGTTTTCTGTTTTAAATCTTTTGACCAGTTCTGTTTTAAATTTTTTGTTTTATTTCGGTAAGTCTCAAACCACGAAGGGAGCATCTCCGAAGGAAGCGACGAAATATAATTTAATCGATCGGCCTAAAATCGTCGTCTGACACCTATTCGAACCCTATCGGACAAGCTTTGTCGTTCATTTATAGATTTAGCTTGCATAGATATTGAAACATAAGGAATACGCCATAGAGCAGTTTTTTTTATTGGGCTCAGACAATTCGATGTTCCAGCGCTTCCAATATTCGATGCGCAACGAATTCGAATTCCGAGGAATATGTCTTTTTTTTTTTTCAGAAAGTGATAACACGATTGTTAACAATGTAAATCGGCATTTATTATTTAAAAAAAGATTGTCTTCGATGCAACCAATGTTTCTTGTTTTTTTCAATATGAAATATCTAATGAAAAAAATAAATTCGAGAGCCGCTTGAATCACAATTGAAGTCAATTGATCACGCTCGAGCGGTGATGTTTCGCGGTGCGTACGTGTAGACCCTCCAAGCGAGTATCTAACCCCTGTCGACGTACGCTGTCGGATGCCTAGATGAGCATCGCGCAGCGATCTGATTTCCGCTAGCCTATTCTAATCCCAAGTTTTTTACGTCACGCTATGCCGAATTTATAATCCTCAAATAATTCACTCCGTGGTGCGAGGGCAGCGAAAATTTCGTCGAACCTGAGGGAGATTTGCCCTCGAGCTTCAAATTGGATTGGCAACTCCATAATGTATTCCGAGAAGATAAAATTTTGGATAAAAAGAAAAAGATACTTTTATCGACTATGCTACACGTTGATGCGAAGAGAACCGACATAACTGAAAATAAACCAAGGAAATCTAAAGGGAGATGAAAAAAAAGAGTTAAAGAGACGAAACTTCAGGAATTATAAGACGAAATTTGAGAGATCTGCTGAATTATTTGTGCCAACGCAAATTCAGAATATGAATTATCTGTAACTATTAGAATTAAATAGTGGAAATGATAGATTGACGCAAAAAAAAAAAACTTTACGTTTTTAAACTCAATTTTTTCACAGAGGATTAAATTATTTAGGAAAAGCCGAGCATCAGGCTCTGTAAAATACGTACACGAACGGGGTTGACATTTTAATTTTAAGTTAACAATGATTGGTTTTTAAGAAATCTTCGTTCAAAAATGTAAATTATCTCTCTCGCACTCGTATGCCACGTGATTGCAGATTGTATCACGAATTTAAAAAATAGCCCTTGTTGTTTTTAATGATCGTCGATGATTTGGTGAAAAAATTATATTATTTAATGCATCGTGCTTAAATTCTGATTTCTATGTATATTGCGCGGAAGATTAATTGTGTGTAACTCATTTACGAGACGATCAATTGGATCAGACCGTCCAAATGCATTTGTATTGGATTTTTCAAAATTAATTTCTATTAGCCCGCATTTACTTAATTACTCAAATTAAATTTGTCTATGTAATAAATCTAATATTCCTCTTTCGTTTTCTTCATTCTAATATATTCATGCAAAACGAATATGCAAACTGGAAGAACACATTTGAGTAAATATATGAAACCGATATTGGTGGATGAATAATCAAACCCTCATTTTGTACAAAATAAATAATGTACGCCGTGTACCTAAATGGATTACTCTTCGACATTGCACTTTTAAGAAATAAGCAATCGGTACCACCGACCTAATTGAAATACAATTCTCTTCCGTTTTGTATCGAGATACAAAACTGAAGAGCAACGATCAGCTTAAGGGATTTGACTACCGTGGAAAATTCAAAAAATTATTCGTTGCTTGAAGTAACCCAAAATAAACGTGGAGTACCAACATATAGCTCATGAATCGGGAGATTGAAGATAAACTCACAACTGCAACGATATAACGGCTAGAAAAAATCGACCGCGTTTTTCTCAAAACTATATTTTTCAAAAGTGCATACACGATTTCTCGGCAATGAAAGGATCGATTTGAAATTTTATTGCTCATTAAATATACGGATTATCCTCGAGAAATAAAAAAAAAAGAACATTCAAATATTTTTTATAATAGAAAAAACGATGATAAAAATGTTTTGTCAAGTTTACGCAGATTTTATGTTTATAAAGTGAAGAAATAGTGTTTTTTTTTTTTTAATTTACACTTGTTTTAGGTATCTCTTTTATTGATAATATTTCTTTATGAAATTTAATATACAACTTCGTTAATATACATGCATTGTAAATTACCGGACACTTATTCAATAATCCTGCGTATTTCTTGAAAACTTATTGTTTCGATAACCTTGATTTTCAGTCTCTCAATTGTAGACTAACCCCTTAAGAGTCCAACGAGAATTAATTCGAAAATCCGTGCTGAACGTTATGGATATCCTATCGACGTTCACCTCATTATATGTATATGAGCTGGGTGAGTTACACCACACGTGCAAGGGGATACAATCTGTGTGCAGATTCAGACTGCACGATGGACCAGTGTGAACTTTCCTCTTGCTGTCTCCCTTTGTAGGAGACAGCAAGAGGAAGGGAAAGAGAGAGAGAGAGAGAGAGAGCAGGAACTGGCTGCAAATAGAGCCATTAGCTTCTCGAGTACGGCGCCAGGCTATTCGATCCTTGATCACAGTTAGGTAGCGTTATCGTATGCACACTTATATTTAAATAATGCGTTTCAAATTGAATCGACAGATCCGTAGTTATCTCCTGTCGTTGAATCAATACTTTTGTCCGCCGCGATTGTGTAACAATTTTCCTCCCTCTCCAATTACAAGCAATTAAGCTTTCCCGAGAAATTCTGTAAACACCATACATAGTCCTCAGTTTTCAACACGAACAAATGGAATCTGGTCTTTTTCAAAACAACGAAAGTTGCAAATTAAATTTCGATTTAATACTGAATTTTAAATCGGGAGTATAACGAATCATAATGTAAATAATAATTATCGATATTACAGAAAGTAATAATACAATGCCACTGTCTCATAATGACAAAAATTGATACGATAAGTATATTAATTTAATCACATTTGAATCATGATGCCACGATTTTGTGAATATTACATAAGAGACAAAATAAAATTCCAATTCGGACATCTAAACCAAGAAAACAGAACGAATCTCTCACAATTCGAAGCCCGATGATAATTCGTCATTGAAATACCAAAAAATAGAAAAATGTAGAAACTAAACTTCACGAGAAAAAAAATAATGAAAGAAAAAGATGAAAACTTCGGAGCTCAAAGTTTCAAAGCGTCACGAGTTGATTGATATCAGCTGATTCGTATCAGTCGATATCTCGAGTTTATGCCGGCGTCCATTCATGTAGGCGCCGCGCACGTATCTACGGGTATGACGTTTATTCACAAAATAATGTGATTTTTTATTTTTCTCGAAAAGTATTTATTCATTCATCAATGTATATTTCATTGCCTTCGAAGTAATCCCCTTCAGTTATAATACACTTGTTTGAGTTTGTTTGGGTTATCCAAAAGTCGAAGGACTTCTGATATGCGCTTTTTATGTGGCCTCGAGCTTCCCCAGCGATGCTGTCTTTATCTCCTCAATCGTAGCAAATATCCGTCCTTTCGTGGTTCTTTTCAGTTTTGGAACCAAAAAAAAAACGGATGCAAAAAAACAAACGGGGCCAAGTCCGATGAATACGGTGGCTGAGGCATGATTACCATTTTGTTTTTAGCCAAAACAATGACTAACGAGGAACGATGCGTGAGCAAGTGGATTATCGTTTTCGATAGCAAAAAATCGCCTAACACACCAAAAAATGTCTAACCTTTAGGTAAATCAATAAAAAACAAACTAAATATGCAAAATGATTGATTGTATCAACATGCGTTGGGAACACATTTACCAACAAACAAAAAATCGAATGTACGTAGTCCGGAAAATTGGAAAAGTCACTTTATTTGTTGAACAAGCCTCTTACACAAATACTTTTAGATCCGGTGATACTTCGGGTTGAATAACGTTGCGCGTAGCCCATACACGGAGCGGTGACCGCTGAGTGATAAGAAAAGGATAAAAAAAGAGTATCTGGGAAGAAAATATTTTGACAAGCTCCGAGGTCCTGGACCTCAAGAAATATACCCAAATACTGGCTGTGTTGGTGCACGTTTAGAAACGTAGGTACATAACCTCGTAGGAATGTCCGTGCGGTTTGACTTACGCGCGATTTCGCGCCTCCATTGACGCTTATGCACACACCGTCTCTGATAAGATATCATTATGAATTCGAGACGTACAACAAGCGTAACGTTACCAACGTCGAGAAAATCGATTACGCAAGCGCGTGGAAGAAAGTGCATGCTTAATCTTTGCCGGCGCTTCGAACGCAATGGGGACTCTTCGCTTCGTAGATCATAAGAACGGACGCAAATTGGGTGAAGTACAACCAAAGTCAGTAAGAATTTTATTATTTTTTCTTACATTTCTCAAATGGCTACAATGTTTTTTCTGTTCTTTTCAAAATATTTCTTTTATTTTGTATAAAATCATTTTCATCTTTCAAAAATTAGTTTTTTATTTTAAAAAAATTATTATCTTCTCTTTAAACGATTATTTTATTGATCAAAGAATATTTTTCTTCCGTTTACAATTAATAAAACAAGAAAACCTTTTTTTCTAGATTTTTACACCGCTAATTTTAGCCTAATTATAATTTTCTATGTAATAATCTCGTATCGCGGATATCAGTGCGCGTATAACTGCATGTCAACGGGTCCTCAAATAATCTCTCTATATTCGTCATTTCACATAATCTCTATACGTGTGCGTTTGTAAGTACATATGAAACGAAATAAATCCTCGTTATCGCTATAGGTGTAACAAAGGGTTTATGTTACCAACGCACTTAGCGGGAGTATAAAATCGATGAAACTGGGCCACCGCGAGGCTGCATGAGATATGGAGGCGATAGCGGAATGATCTTTATCGATTATTGACCAAACGTATTTTACGTTGTATTGTACCAGTACTCAAATTTACGTATCCATTCGAAATTACCACTGAAAGAAGACACGCATATGCGAATGAAGTCAATTTCGTGGACCATCGCGTCCTCAAAATCAAGAGTTCGTTCGAGGAGCGAAAAAGTCGAAAATCATCTTCAGTGTGGATCGAAATTTGCAAATTCCTCCGAGAATTTTGAAAAGATCGTTCTATAGTAGAAAACTTCAACTTTACGTGCAAAAAAGGTTCACAAAAATTCCAAACATTTATAAAATCATGGAAACTGCGCTTTTATCAAGATGTTTTGTTGTTTTTGTATACGTTTATTCATTCGTTAATAATAAACGCTTTGCGTCCAAAATTCATTACTCCTTGCACGTTTTACTATTAGCGTATTTTTGTTTACTCAAAAAAGTACCCGGTTTCACGAAAGTTTTATTACTAAACTAGAAGCACACCTTTTCACTTTTTTACGAATCCACAGTGTCTATGTGACAACAATTACTATCCGTATTATTACGTAATATACTAAAAATAATAATTATTATTGAAATAAGTATTCAATAATAGTTATAATAATTATAATAATCGTTATAATATATAAATATATTATTACTATTGTCATAATTATTATAATATGATAACACTATCTTCATTATCCCTATTATTAAATAAAACAAAAACCAAACTTTGAAAATATTACTTTTTGAATCACATGTTTGATAAAACTTGTGACTCCAAATGCAATATTTTAAACTTAGAAACAATATTAGAAACTTAGCATTCTTTCTTCTCTCTCCACTACTTTTTAGTTCACGATATCGGGCTCGTGTAGGAGGATGAAAATAATTGGCGTTGATTCACCCTAGTGCATATACATATCGACGATCTTTGCACAGAAAGAGAATACAATTTAACGCTTTTTACTCGTATGGTACTTTACTCCAAAATAATAAAGAACTTTTTTTTGATACTTTTTTTTCGCTACTTGGTGTTGGCGCTTGACACGTTTGCAGGAAAAGCGTTCTGGTATTGTTCCGACCGATGAGATTATCCTCAATACCAGTTTTCCCTAACTTTCGCGCCCGGTTCGTCAAGCATGTTTTTTTAAATAAAAATTAATCGCCCGACGTGCAATTAATCGTTGCTATCCATCGATATTATGGAACCAAAAAAGTAAGTTTCGATCTTAACTTTATCGGGATAAAAAAAAGTTCAATTCGAAATTACGTTCCGAAAGCGATTGTTCAGGATATTTTCTCGGGGAGGTGAACACTTTCAGATCGTATTCACGTATCGGTCCACCCCCACGTTGGTCAATTTTAACGAAAGAACAACAAGAAATAAAACCTCGTTAGGAAAGTTTCGAGGTTCGTTTCACCGGCGCGATTGCAATTTTCATCACTGTCAATTTACAATGACACAAAAACTGTTATTCGGAAAAGTAATATGAGATTTCGAAAAAAAAACGCTCGGGGATATGGTGAATCAATGGCACGCGTTGTATCGAGGCCTCCAATGTACACCTGACTAACACACGTATCTACACGCGCATCGCGGATATATGGATGAACACGTCGAAACAAAAATACATTTCGACAAATCAGTCCTCCATTGCTCGCTATCAAAAAGTCCAGTTTTTTAAAAAATAACATCGAAACGTATGCCAGGTTTTATGGAGAAATTCGGTTGTTGGTTGGTTTTTTGTTTGGCTCGGTTTCCACCGATTTTGTCCAAGTGTAGATATTTTCGCCTATTCATGTTTGAGAGATGGTGCAGAGGTGGAGGAGAAGGGGGAAGGTAAGGAAATACTCCGAGTCAAATTTCGCTCAAGAATCTTCATACGCGTTCCGCGAAACCTGTCGTTATCGGCAGGTCTCACCATGCAACAGCATTATTTCAAACGATCGGACGAAACACCGTACGTAGATGCGAAACATTTCGAGCGAAGTTTTCAGGCTACTCGAAAAGCGAAGACGAAACAATTGAGAGCCCAAACAAACCCAAACAAACAAATTGGAATGTGTTTTTTTATAAATATAAATCGCGGGATTGTTGAATGATATAAAAAATCGCCAACGAATATGAATCCATTCTGGCACGGGTTTCCCATAGTTTCCCCGTACCCCTGACACATTGCGTATCGTGTTGCTTAAGCTTGAAAGAAATTCATTCGTATTTTACTTGCACTCTCTAAAGTTGAAAACTCTCAAAGCGTAGAAGGTGTGTCACGTGACGTGCGAATGCGAGAGAAATAGGGGAAATTGTTTAAACGAGATTTCGAAAAAATTAAAAATTACATACGATGATTATTTTCAAGCACGAAAATGACTATTCCAGCTCACTCGGTTTCTGTTCCAATTAGTTTGATTATATAAGTGCCCATTCCACAAGAAAATATTTTTTAATGCAACTTAAAAACGGAGTTGTCACGTGTCTCATTTATAATCGATGACATTATTCCTTTCGAGTGCTCGGAAGAAGCCGGTGTCCGATTTCGTACCGCGAACGAGCGAAGAGGTTGATTGTACGTGTCAAGAATGAAACGGCCTTGACTATGACAAACCGGAACTCGAAGTTAGGACAATCAATCGAGATAAATGTCGATTTCCAGTATAAAAAATTACCATTCTACCGCGGCAATTACAGAGTAGAAATATATGTTGAAATTCGAGCTTGCGTCAAACTACTAAAAAAAAAAAATTGAAAAAAAAAGAAATCCATTTTTTGCGTCATCAGAAATCGTTGATTAACTTTGCTCACTCGCGAAAAAGGTTTTTTAATGGTATATCTTTTTTCCAATTGATACACGTTCTGGAATCTTACAAAAAAAATTGATGAGTTTGGGGTCGGATGACCGATAGTAAATCTGTACAGATTTTTTCGTTTTACTTTTTATTAAATCCCGAAAAGTTTGTTTGAGTTTGTTTGGGCGTTTGTATTAAGATTCTCTAGAAGCTTGTTTGTATTTTAATCAGGAACCAATTAAATTGTTTTTCGATCTATTTGGGTTTGTTTAATTCCGTTTGAGCAGTTTTATTGAGAATCCCTGAAAGTTTGTTTGAGTCATTTAATAAAAGATCTCCAAAAGTTTCTCCAGGTCTTTTCAGATTAATTCCAGAATGTTTATTAAAGATGACGCGAAATTCGTTATAAAAAATTTTCGGTTTTTTGTCTGTTTTATTCATCGAGAGTTCTCCAAAGTTGGCCACCCGAAATCACACTTTTTCATAATTGCCCAATTTTTTTTTATTAAGACCCACCAAAATTGGTAGAGGTAAATTCGATCATTGTCCATCAACGGATCATCAATGAAAGCATATGATACGTGCCATCAGGATATTGGATCAAAATAGCACGGACGTTGGATACAGAATTTTCGTTTGTCATGACTAATTGGAATATTGAAACGCTTCAAGGAATTCACATCCGCGAATAGCGTTCCATTGCGCTTTCATTGAAGTGCTTTTACTGAACACCGCTCTATCGATCGATGCATCTTGAATTTTTTAATTCCTCGAAAAAAAATGCACTTTCAATTTGAAGACTGATAAAAGAGCGTAGAAATTATGGAAGCCTGCGAGTTGCTCTTCCTTCATTTTATATCATCCGCGCTGCTTCCACCTCGAAGAAGCCAGAATCTAACAACGATCACTTACGCCTAAAGAAAACTTCGTTTTACTCGACATCGACATTTTTGGCACAGTTCGCCATCAAAATTATCCATCAAAATTCGCTTGCCACGCATCTCCATTATCACCTTTTAATTATTCTTTGGATACGAATAAAATATATATTTATAAAATATATAACACGAATATATATATATATATATATATACATATTTACACACGGAAACACATTTATACATATTTTCGTATAAATAATTTTGCAAGTAATTGCCAAAAACTACAAACGCTTGACAATATTCAATTTATTTAATCTGCACGCAGGAATCATGTTTATATATAATTATATGTGTACATATTTAATTATCAAAAATATTAATATATGTATATGAGTCTGCCTGCATCAATGAAAGAATTTAATGCAACGAAAACTATAAATATTTATTTGTTCGTACATATTATTCTCCACCCTATTAAAGAGAAAGGCATTATTGATGGTTAACATTGTAATAATAATTAACAATATGATATGATCGTGATATTCAGAATTTTCAATTAATACAAATAATCAATAATATTATTAATATTAACATTACGAGAGTTTCGCGTCTTCGCGAAAAGTAACGCGTTATTCAAATTCGGCGCGTTGAAAATCTCGAGCCACGTTTCCCGTTCCCCGTGCTTTTCCGGATTCAGATCGCGCACGAGCTCTCGATCGTGAGTACGAAAAATAAAGAATAATTTATCATAACAAAAGAAAACAAGAAAAAAGGAATAGCAGTCCTTTGTTTCGCGCGAGATGACTCACCTCGTATCCGTTGACGACGAGAGCAGCCAGGACGACCAGGATCACCGCACTCTTAACAAACACATTTTTACAACCTCCCATATCGTCGCCCGGGTTCGTCGCGTCGCGCGATCTCTCTCCCGCAGTACTCTCCCGATCTCTTTTCCGTCTCTCCTCTCACCCTCCGTTTTTCTTTGTGTATACGCTTTACTACGTTTTTCCCCGCACTGTATCGAATAATTCATATAAAAATATATTTATATAAAAGTATAAACAAACTCGTACGCGCTCGCCCTCTCGCGTCCGTCAGACCCTCAAAACCGATCGGAATCGGTTCCTCCACTCGCCAGTTTCGAATACGTCACATCTGCCGATTCGCTCATGCAACAACAATTTCTTTCGTTTGAAAAACGACTCAATAAAAATAACCAGAAAATGAGAAAACAAAAAAAAAAAAAAAAAAAAAAAAAAAAAAAAAAAAAAAAAAAAAAAAAAAAAAAAAAAAAAAAAAAAAAAAAAAAAAAAAAAAAAAAAAAATAAATAATGGTGGAAAGGTCTGACCACGCGATCGTGCGACAAATATCCCCGTCGTCTAGGGTCCCGGCGACGACTCCGAGATCGGTATTGCAAAAGAAATATTCGTACAAATACGTGTTAAGTCCAGTGACACCGTACACACCGTACCGGCGTTCGGTAGCTTCTGCGAGACGGTCCGCACCGGCAAGATAAAACTTTTTCAAAAGCCCCGGTGGTTTCCCCCACCGCGAGAACTCATGCGCGCATTTTCCATCTCTCGCGCGCGCTCTGTATCCCTCCCTCCATCCAACTCCCTCTTCTCGCCCCACCCCTTCGGTATGTAACGCGGTACGAAAGTATCGTTGTTTCGCTTTACTTTAAAGGCAGGGGGAGGTGCTATCTCTGTCGCTCTTAGGGCTGAAGCTTCTATTCTCTCCTTTCATTCCGATAGTTCCTACGTAATAAATCTGTCTCTCTCCTTTTCTCCTCGTGGGCGCGCTGGCCCTTTTTCTCTTCATCGTCTCTCTTTCTCTCTCTCTCTCTCTCTCTCTCTCTCTCTCTCTCTCTCTCTCTATTCGTCCGTCACATCAGCCTCACTCCGTTTCTACTGTTTCTCTCCGTTGCTCTTTGGGCCAACCGGGTATAACTATCGTACTCTACGGTGAGCTCGTCATGAGTTTCCGAGGAGGTAGAGGGAGGGAGGGAGAGAGAGAGAGAGAGCAATACCCGTGGAGAACTCCGCGCGCTCTTGGCGCGATCTCTCCCTCCTATGAGACTTTGCGGATCCGGCTCTCTACCCGCGGATCTCTGTCTCTCTCATGCTGCCTCTTCCTCTATATTTCACTCTCTCTTGCTCTCTCTCTCCCCCTCTCTCTAGAAATCAATCTGTCTCTCTCTCCCCCTCTCTTTCTTTCTTTCTTTCCTTCTCTCCCTCCCGAAAGTTCTGACTCGATTTCTGACATCTTCCTCTCTCTTTCTCTGTTCGATTCTGTCTTTCAGTCTCTTTGACTTTTGAGACCTCCCTCCCTCCTCCCAACTTCTCGATACGATCACTCTCCTCGTTCCTCTCCCTCTCTTTCTCTCTCCAATGCTTTTCATCTTCGAAAGCTATCTCACTCATCCTCTATCATTCTCCTTCCCCCTCCATCTACATTATTCTCTCTCTCTCTCTCTCTCTCTCTCCCTCACAGTCGTTTCGATCTCTGCGGTCGCGCCCCGTTCAGAGCGCTAACCGTGTCCTTCTCCTCCCGACGTGAGCGTCGCGTCGCCGTGGTCGCCCGTAAAACTACTCCGCGCGCGCCTCCGCGCGAGCAGACGCAAAGGGTCGAGAGACGCAGAGCAGTCGCGGCGCAGCCACCGACGCCGCGCGCGGTTCTCCTCAGGAGAGTCCGCGGCTCGATTCCCGGCCCGACGTCAACTTTGCACAGGGGCTCATTTCATTTTTATTTCTCTCCCACCGAACGGAGATTACACATCGAGAGAGAGAGAGAGAGAGAGAGGTAGACAAGGATAACACTTTGGAAAAAAAGCGCACAGAGATGAGTAATTAAAAGTGCCAGGCGTCATCCTATCATCCGTATTCGAGCGTTGTAGAGCTGATAAGAGGCCGTGGCGACATAACGAAAAGAAGACGATTTCGGGATCACAGAGTGCACGACGATATAAAGGCGCTTCATTCATCGATGGATCGTAATAACTGTACGATAGTGAGACCCGCGATACATCCTCGTATTTGACCCAGATTTCAATCCAGAGACCCTTCCTTTCTTTTCGTTACACTCCTGATACTTGAAGTAAAGTTTCACCCATTTTCAGAGCAGCGTTCGTTTGACCAAAAAGTCTGGACTTGGTCGACTTTTCTCTTTTTTGTTACAACGCTCCACGGTTCGGTCAGTTATCGCGAAACAGTTCTCGTTTTGTTTTAGCTTTCACCTCGTGGTAACGCAAGTTTTCGAGTTCCGCGTTCGAAGTCAAAAGAAGAGTATGCGCAAAACAATGCGAAACAAAAATAGCAAAAATTGATCGTTCGTTTTTTCCTCGAGGAAACTATACGCGCATCGATGTAGTTTTTTTTTATATGTAAATATATCCTTTTTTTCCATAGGACGCAGATATTTTGATTATGAAATAAATGGCTTGTTATAACTTGTATATCTGTATATTTATATGTTTTTAATATTTATATTACATCTCATAAGATTTTGTTGAATTACAAATAATTATAATGCAATAACCGTCCCCTCCATCGATTTCGTTTTTAACCGCAATCGTCGAAAATCCAAAAATCCCCAAAGCAGATATTACGAGTTATCGAACGGACATAGCACGGTTTGCAAAAGTTCCGTTGTGATTAAATGTACTGCATCATCTGTCGTATTTTCGGATTGGTCTGCAAGAAATAAAATGTTTTGTCATTTTATGACTATCAATTGCCATAAAAAATAAACTGCTCCACCTTGTTTTAATTCTACTTTGATCTAAATTAAAAGTTTTCTTTTATTCACTACTACTTTTCATATTTGTCGATTACAAGCTCAATAAAAATATTACCATCTCACGTAAAAAAACTGTTTTCAATTTCATAAGAAATAAGAGAAACTGTTCTATCGTTTGTTTAATTTTATTCTTTTGTACTGTATTATTTTATTTATATAACAATTAATTTATCGTCTATCATACGTTAATAAATACAAATTATATAGCATTTAAATTATAGCAATAAATTAATAACATTAAATGTATAATGCCACGAGTCTAATACCGTGCGGGGCGAACTGTCTTTTGTTGTCCCAATCAACTAACGGGATGAAGTTTAATCGCCCGTAAACGCGAAAGTACTAAAGCCACATACGTTCCCCGTAGTTGTAGACAATTAACGTACCATTTGGAAGAAAATTGAAATAGCACGTGGAAAAAGAAAAGCATTGATTCGATTCAATGAAATATTCAATTAACAAATCTTATTTTCAATATATTTCGTTTACTGTTTTATAATATATCGTTTGTTCCACGTTAGGTTTTCAATAAGATTCAAGAAGAAATGAGATTAAGAGAAAAGAAAGAGATTACAAAAATAAAAAGAAAGGGGACAATAAAAGTGACATACAAAACAATAAAGAAAATAATGAAAAAAATAACGTTATAACAATTACGTGAACAATCAAAAGAAAAAAAAAAGATACCAAAAATAAAAAAATTAAAATAAATAAAAAAAATTAATTGAAGATAGAGAGAGTCTGATAAGTGACACGAGAAAGATCTCCATCCAGTTCGGTTCTTGGCAATACGCCCTTTTAGATGTGAGCAATCGATTTTATTGCATTTAAAGCAACGGGATGGGGAACACGCGGCGTGGGTGAAAAAAAAGTGTGACGAATGCACGATCCTATACGAGGCGAGCCATGAGAGAACGAAGTACGAAAAAATCGCACTCGAGGCTCGATGCACCGCACAGACCACGATGTAATAATTAAAAAAAAAAAAAAAAGGCGAAGCCATGTGCGTGCGATCCCGTACTCGCATCTGGCTCTCATCGGATTCAGTTCCGCGACTGCAATGGCGATTAAATTAGTGATCGTTCAAATTATATAGCATCGAATAGCTAAGATTTACTTTTCGTTAATTTCGGATGAAGCGCGATATCAATAATACAGCGCATTGTAAGAACGTATGCTTCAAAGTGGATTATAATAACGGAAATATTAAGCATGATAATAATATCAATAGGAGCAATAATAATAATAGTTGAGACATTATGTATAATATCTTATGTTTTGTTATTATATTTTTATATATTTGTAAAATATAGATAAAATAGAAAATATGGAAATAATAAGATTAATAATAAACGACGAACGATCTTTTAAAATTTTCAGAGCACTCTAACTCCTCAAAGGCACATGGCTACCTCATGATTGTCATGTAATTGAATATTCCGTTTTCAGTATTTAGCCATCTCAGATTTTATGATTCCATATCTTCCTCTCTCGTTACAATATTCCTTTAAAGTGAGATTACACCTGGTTCGCATCCGGAAAAAATACGTGTTTTCGTGAATGTTTTTCACTTGGAAATGGTTAAAGATTTTTAAGTTTTTGAGTTCATAGTTTAAGGGTATCTTTTCGAGTATCTATGACAATATTTTATCATTCGGAAATAATTATAAAAGACGGAGATACAGGAAGTTGCACAGACCGGTGTGCAAAATAGGTCCTAAGTATGCATTGAAATAACAAAAATTTGTCGATTAACCGTTTAGTATACAACAAATGTCTGTGTAATTTGATGCATATCGGTTAGTTATTTTTGAGATGCTTTGGTCAACGATTCTGAAAAATGTATTCCGAAAAAAGTGAGTTTGAGTTCAAAGATACCTACATCTACTTATCTCCTACCTGTAAATGCTCATAAATTTTCAAAGAATATTTTTGAAAAGAAAAATTGTAAGAATTCGTCAAAAACGAGAAATCGAATTTTTTCGAAAATTCCAACTATGCGTAACCCCTTAATCAAGGTACGTAAAACATTGAATAAAATGTGCAAAATACTCAGAAAACGTGATTCGTGTCATTAAACGTATGACGAGGTGTCATGTGACTTTTCAAAAAATCGACAAGAAGGAAAAAATGGTAAAAAGCGTTTAGATTCTCCGACACGCGTGCGTGTGTGCGAGATTGTAACGGCGATGCCATCATCGAGGCAAGAATAAACTCTCATTTATATCCACCACCATCTTCGATTCGTTGGCCTGTTTCGCGCTAACTGGATCACATAATACGTTCAAATTCGTTTGATTGTGGATACATTGTTTTGGCATACATGTATGAGTGTACGCACACACGTAGAAACAATTCAGGCCACAACGATCGTGCCACGTTCGGCCTATTTACGAATTTGGTACATCAGGTCTTGACACCCTTATTTAACCCTTAGAAAGAAGATTCGTGGCATTGAAGTTTACATTGTTGAAATTAAATGCAAAGTAAGATTTCTGTGGCTGACAATTGTTCGGCCATTGTGAAAATTCCTCGTAGATTTATAATAAAAGTAAATTAATAAAAACTGAAAAAATATCGTATTTATGTTTTAACGTTTTATTGTTTTATATTAGTATTTATGATTAATTTTTTAAATACCATTTATTATTAATCATTAATTTTAAGGAATACTGAAGCAAACGTTTTTTACCCATCATCGAGTTTATCCAGTGGGGGATACGAACAGTGGAACCCTAACATTTGATATTCATTCTTTTATAATATTTTTCAGCACGTCTGGAAAATTTTACAAACAGCAGACTTAAAGTCTGTTATTTGTAAAAAAAAGAATGATTATCGACAAAAAAAGAATGATTATCGCGAAGCATCGATAAGAATAATTGTGTGCTCTGAAAAGTGCAAGCGAGCTTGATTCTTCGAAATAACAGTAACTAAGTTAAAAATCGAAATTAGTATCCACGTTTACACGTTAATTTTTATTATTCATGCGCAATGTGTGGTAAAAAGTTGTAATTTGAAATTCCATGAGAATTTCACGTTTTACGAACTTCATCCTATTGTATTCTTTTTTTTCAAGGCACCCTTACTAAAATAAAAGGCAATGTGTAACAGTTATCATATTTTTCCCCAGTCATAAAAGCATAATAAACATTAAAAAAAAAAAAAAACATTAATGGATATTCACAAAAAAAATTGAAATTGGACGAAATTGCCTCACACTTCGGAGGATTTTTCAAGCTTGGAAAAGACAGCGATAAAAATGGCCCCAAAAAATATGCCGATCAATTTTCGACGCTCGATTTTACGGTTCCTCGAAAAGGAAATGCCTCTGTTGAAAAATGGTCCAGATTTGCAACGAAAACTGACTCGTCGTGACTCACGAACGTATAAATATATTGTACCGTTCTCGTATACACGGGAACCTCAAATAACAAAAAAAGGTTCACCGCGCCACAGTGTTCATCGACAAACGTGGACGTGACGATTATCGAGAGGATGAACGAGCGACGAAAGTACGCGCGGCAAGTGCAACAGAACTTTTTGTCTTTTTTTTCTGTCGGGTAATGCACCACGAGTACTTGGTACCGCCTTATCAATTCGTGCTGCAAAACGGCCTTAGTGAGATGCAGTGTAACTCTGTGTAATACGCACGAAAACCAGATAACGAAAGCGCCTATATAGAAATTATGTTCTCTAGGCGGAAACGCGAGCCCGATGCGCGAATTCCGCAAATAGATCGCGATTACGAATCTTTTCGACGACCGGGCTGACTAATGATGCTCCTCCTCACTACGGGAATACGAGAATTAACGAAACGAATAGTTCTTTTTTTTTTTTTGTTTGGAACCCAAACAAAAATCTCGATGGAAAATGAAAAATTATCCGGGATGTTGGTACCGCACAGTTTTGACATAAAAACGGTCAACATTGGTTTCTCTTTTATTATTTATCATTTTAATATATTTCACGAACAAAAAAAAAAAAGAAAAAAATTCTTTTTTTCGTGAAAAGACACTACGGATAATTAAAAAAGGAAAGAGGAAACGTACTTGGGATAAATGAGGCTACCATTAGGGAACGGCAACAAATTACATTTTGGAGAAATCAATTATAATTATATATAAAGAAATTATTATATCAGAGAAACGACACCGATAATCGGATAACGTATTTTAAACACTTATTTATTTCATTTATCATTTATTGTGGATTATACATTAATTTAAAACCAAGTAAATGTGTCCTATCCGTTTACTATCCGTTCCATTAATTATAAATATTTTATATTCATTTGAACCGTCATATTTTTAACTATTCACCACTTTTCCATTTCACGAGGAAAGTTCTTAAATTCTATTCTTGATGAACGGCAGTGAAGATAAAACAAAAGATACGCTACGGTAGAGGTCGATAGATAAGGTATGACTACATCTGTCATTGGGGGATGCCAAGAAATATTTTATCTCGAAAACGTCACAACGGATTCCATTATTAAACGAAAAATGTTGTTCCTTACATGTAACTTTTACATACAATAAATATACTCATAACGAGTGAATAAATTTGTTCACTGCATTCGTCATAAATGATTCGTTTTTGGGAACAATAAATATATTTATTCATAAACATTATAAATAGTTACTTGTTCTATTCATTATTTATATTTCATTCATTTATACAATATCATAAAAGGAAATGGAAGAAAAAAAGCTTTGTAAAAATTCGGGATATCAACTTTTGTCGACTCAACGAATCATCGAAACCAGAAAAATATTTTATCCGTCGTCTACGTGCCAAAAAAAAAAATCTTCAAACTTCTCGTAATTAATCTTGAATAAAAATAAGATAAAGAAAGGAGAAGTGCTTAATGTTTTTTTTTCTCTCGTTTTTATTATTCAATGATTATTAAGGAACTCTGACCCACTGCTGTCACCCAGTTATTTATCAGCGTATCGCAAAGTTTCGCAAATCTCTCCGGTTAGCCGGGTCAATTTGCACCAATGGAGTGTCTCCTGGTGAGTGAACGTTGATAGCGATTTTAACAAATTTGCCTGACGCACAAATACCTCTTATCGAGGAATTCAGGCGTCCGCCATCAGTTTTAGCGTAGAACTGACTTTTTGGAAAACTTCGAAAGCCAGTCCGTACGTTTGGCTCATCGAAACGTTATACTCCTCGAGCGAGAAAAAAGGGGAAGAACGAAAATGTTTTAGCTCGAGCAGGGCGCGCATTTTCGAGTCGTTCGAGATTCGCCTGCCTCTCTATTCGTATATTTAGGATGAAAAAAAAACACGCCGAAATCACCACCGTGTTCCTGTACATAATTAAAGCCAAAAACAAATTTTAACGATAGCCGGTGGGAGGCGAGAAATAAACGTACATGTACAACGTGTCCAGCGCGAAGTGTTGCAAGCTCACGTCTTAAAAGGTTGGCATCGAATTGGAAGAACTTTTAAACAAAAGTTTCTTCATTTGAAATGAAAAAACAGTTTAGAAATAAATTTAACTTTAAGTATGATCGTCAAAGTCGTAAAAAAGGCAACATTCAAATTGATATATTTATTATACGAATTTATTAATTTTTACATGTATATCTTTAGTTATTAGGAATTTATGTAATTTTTATTTATTAGAGTACATTCTACTAACTTACGACGATTGACTTTTCGACAGAGTGTAAATATCCTATTTTATGAGGTACAAGAATTCTCTACATTTTACGTATGACCGTTCCCAATCGAACCGTTTCCACCACTTTCTGCACTTCGCTAATCTAAGCGATCACCACTCCGAGTGATGGCTTTGTACAATCAGGTAATCAGGGTTTGTTGGAAAATCTAATTTTAGTAGGATCAATAAAATAATTAAATAATCGTTTTGATATCTATGTGTATTTAAAAAGTTGCTCGACGAATTAGATAAAAAAAGATTCTTTCAATAAAAATGAGAATCATTTGCCTGAAGGATCTTTGAACGCGAACGGATGATACAAAAAATGAGTTTTTTTTTTTCAAAATAGATCAAATTGGAGAAAACTTCATCGAGCTTTTTTGTTATCGTATTTTAATTGTGCAAAAAATATTTGAATATTTTCTTTTTTCATGTTTTCAAGCAAAAGTAACATGATTATTGTTAATAAATAATGGGAAAAGAATATTAAGAGGAAAAACATCGATCAATAGACACTTATGTTACTTTCTGTGATATAAAATTGTACAACTTTATACGAGACACCTTGTACACTTGGCGCCCAAGAATAGGCGAATTAGTTTTTCTGCATATAGTTATAGCGGAGCTCACGTTTATACAGATACACACCCACAAACGCGAAAAACACGTGCCATCATTTTTTAGCAATTCAATCATTCAGTTTCTATGTTTGACCGGTAAATAGAGAGACGAAAGTATACAGGAAGCAAAAATGTGCGACTTGAAAAGTATAAAAAATGAGCTCAAGCTCCTCTTCAACGATAGAAATTAAAATTTCAAACATTCTCCATACACGAAAAAACGTATCAGGGGCTAAATATTTTTCTGAACGATGGGAAAAATCGATGAATGAAAAAACATACGCGCGTTGAAAAAATGATTTTTTTTTAAGCGCGCAAATAAAGCTTAAATAAAAAAGAAAATTCCCGATGTTCCGTGAGGGCTCTGTGAAATTTCGAAATTTAAGAAAAAAATACAATTTTTTTAAATGATTCTATATTCAAAAGTGTAAATATCAATAACTTTGACGAAATTTTTGAGAGCTTGTTTGGGTTGCGCTGCCAGATGATGTCAGGCCGAATTTTTACAATTCAATGTATACAATATCCAGGCAAGCACGTACGCAGAGAATATATTTGGGGGTTTTGAGGGAGATTCTATTGCGGACCGCTATTTCGTCTGTTCCAAATTTGGCCCCCTTTTCTTCATTGGTTACGAAATACAATAGGCCGTGCCGAGAAACGTGACGGATATAGCTCAAAAATTGGCTCTGACTAGCGTCACGCTTGCTTTCGCGGTTTTTCGAACCCAATTTGAAGCAACATTGAAACCGTACATTGCAGCATGAATGAGATGTTTTTATTAGGGTAGTGTGGAATATTGCGATGCTCCGAGTGATTGCACCATCCCTTGCGGAATATTTATAGAGTTATTTCTCATTAAAAAATAGGGTTTTCAGGGCTTATTTGACGTTTTTTTGCGAAGGAAGTCTCAACTGAGGGCCTTAAGGGGGACAATAAAGGATAATAGAGCCAAGTTTGGGTTTCTTATTATTAATAATAAGGAAAAATCATTACGTGTACAAAAAAGGGACTGACCATTATATATATCTTCAGGTAATTCGTTCGTGGCATTTCAATTACTAAATTCGATTATTCCGTTATAATTAAAAATAGAATTAAACAACGTAAAGGCATTAAAAATTTATGATATTTGACACTTATCAATCCGTCCCGAAATTACATACCTACCATGCTTATCGTCTTTATTCATATATGGAATCATAGCATTTTTTTTACATTTTTATAATGAATAATTTCCGCTAAAAACGTTTCGTAGGAAAAATTATTTCTTTCGAAATACACACGCACTCATATTCATTGATAGGAATAACCCACGAGGCCGTCATGGTTTCCACGAGGAGAAACGAATTCAGAAAACCTTAAGGCTCTAATAAAATGAGGAAAATTCCATGTTAACCTGACCGAACCGATATGAAAAAAAAAACTCCGTTTTGCCGGTAACTATACACCGTGCGCAAGAAAAGCCGCATAATTGTCGATCACCCTATACTCGCGTTTGCATCCTCACCAAGCCACCGAAGAATTTGTTTTTTTTATTTATTTATTTTCGAATCGTTGCAATCGAAGACAAAATAATGAAGGTTTTCGTCAAAGTACGATTTGCTCGTACCGGACCAACGTGCCGGAAAAATGGACCCGAAGAGTGTTCCGAGAACCGGAACTGACGAAATAGCAACGCCTGCGCAAGCATAAACTTTCCTCGCCTTCCGCGGTACGGCTCATAAAACGCGAATATACAGACGTGCTCTCACGCTTTTTCTCGGTCCCCTGTTTCCTTTTCCCCTCCCGCGTCTCCCCTCGTTCACCCTTTTTCTCGCTCCTTTTTTTTCAGCCCTCGAGTAACACAAGACAAAAACAGCGCCCAGTCGGAATTAAGAATAAATAAACAACCGTAAAATCGCACGCAGCTTGAAAAAAAAAAAAAAAAAACGTTGATGCCTCACTCGTTTATAAATCGCGTTGCGTGGCGGAGCCGACTCGCGAAATTCAAACGCGGAGATGTGTCATGTTGATTCTTCTCCGAAGAGGAAAGTACAGGAAAAAAAACGGAAAGAAACTTTAAAAAAAAAAACAATAAAACTAGAAAACGCGGATTGGCATTGCAATAACAAATCCTCGCCACTGTGGAAACGTCCGCTCGTCAAAATCAATTATTTTTTATATTTTTTATTCTGAGTCTCCCACTTTACATTGCAGCCGGATACTAATTCCGGCTCAGATCAAAAGCGGAAATTTCTTGCCCTGGGAAGAAGGCTACAACGGATGTTTCTCGAAAAATCTTTTTTATTTTGGATCTTCCAAATGGGAAAATTCAAGCACACCGTTGAGCTCCTAATGTTCAAAGATTATTCGCAAAATTTGTTGATAACTGCTGGAATGACAAAAATTTTATTAAATGCGGGAAAATTTGGCATGATTAACTTTTTTTTTTTTCAAATTGTCAAAAATGACATTTATCGAACGTTTTAATGGTAAAATTTGTTAAAATTTTGGAAAAATCAACAGCACAAAAATGCACTTGTGTTCCCACTGAACGGGAACATCAACTTCGTAGAGGTACGATCGAAATGATTACATTTTTAAGCAATAGAAAACCGTTTCCAGTTGCTGCAAAAATTCGAAAACCCAAAGAGAATATGTACTTTTATTTTTACGTGTGACATCTTTACTTCCCGTCTACATCATATCGCCCATACTCGTATCTGTCTTTTTTCGACTCCACCAAAGTTAATACGGCCAGTTAAAAGCGCAGTAGAAACTCCCTGTTAGGGTGTACGCTCCCGACGATTAATGTCATTAAAACGCGACGTATATAATTGGTTCCGTCCTGTCTCGTACGCACGAAACGAGAATCGGGATCCGACCCTTCCCAAACATCGTCCTAACTCGGTGAATTTTTGGAATTTTTACAAAATCTTTGCTTCGAATGGTCTGCTTAATTAAATGAACGAAATTAACAAACTTTGTATAAAAATTCATATATGTTATAAAGTAACCATGAAATTTAATTTTTTAAATAATAGGTTTAATTAAACAATTAGTCGGATCAATAAAATAATTAATTCACGTAATCAAATAATTGTACAGTTCACTAGTATAATTAATACATTTAACAAAATGATTATTAACTTCGATAAAATAACTTTGAAGATGTTGGCTACTACGAAGTGGAAAAATCGTATTTTTGAAATGTTTAGCTTACATGTACCCCTTAAACAATATTTCGTTGACCCCATGAATAAATTACTTCGTTTATACGCGTCATCTTTTTGCCTCGATCTTTTACAGTCCCTTATGGTAACCACCGCAGCACGGTGCAATTATACTGCATCATATACGGCTGTCGATGAGGAATTCTGTAGGAATTCCAGAGATCCGTTACACTGGATCATATGCTCCACGTGCACACACCGACCGAAGGTTGATATACGGCCAGCCGATTATGGGATTTCTTTAATATTGCAATAATTCTATGTACTTATGGTCTAAAAAGTAGCATAAAGAAACCGTGATTTTTTTTATGACCAGCAGTTTTGAAATAATTGTTTGAATGTTGTAATTTTGTGAGATACACAAAGAAAATAGTTTCATGGAATTCTGATATATCAATTATAATTTAGTAATTTAAATTAATTACATAATCAATTAATAGTAATTACTAATATTACCAATTTTGATTAATTATTTTATGATCCCACAGTATTATTAATGTTGCTACGAACATTGATTTTTGCATGAAACTTCGTACAGAACTTTCATTCTATATATACAAATGTCTAAACAATTTTTCCTCTCGTTTATTCCATTTTACTTATTTCACAATCTCAATAATCTTCTACATTTCCTCCAAATGGGTTTTGTCATCCTTCAATATAAATACCTCGAACAAGATTTTCGAAAGGTCACCGTAACCTCTAAAGCCACGCTCCAGTCTTTTACCCCTTCCCTGCCGCGTGACGTCACACCCCAAGCATCGCTTCCCTCCCGGAGGACCCGCGTTAAAACCGGTCCCGCTATTATACTACTTACACTTCTCGCAAAATCGTTTCGCCACAACCCAGCCCTTTTGAACCCGTGCAAAGTGGTCCAAATCGAAGAGAACAAGCGGAGCGATTATTTCGAGTCATAAGCGAATGAGTCACGAAACGCATTGACATTACGAGTCTTCTTGACGCTTCGTAAAGAAGATCATTGCGATTTTGCCCGAAGACGTTCATTCATCTTTACATCCGTTGGGATTGAGGACGATGCGGACCTAGCAATTACTGCATTCTATTGCAATATACAGGGTGGCCACAAAAATTAAACCAAACGTTAATTCCAATGGCAATTGTCACAAGAAAAGTGTGCATCTAACTTTGACGAAGTTACCGTTTTAAGGTATGCAAAATGATCATTCTGGGGCAGGAGACCGTCTACATTCTCCAAGCTGTGAAATTCTCTTTTTTTTTTTTAATTTTGTACATTTTGAGGAAACTCTGAGCGTTTGAACAAACTCCAAGATTTAGTAATATGTTCTTTATTGGCATCATGCAACGTAGTCCTTTATTCACTTAGTACCGGAATACTTAGCGTTCAAAATTAAAAATTCTTAATACGTTCGGTTAACTTTATAAATATTTCTCAATAAAATAAATAATCTTACTTGACATCAGTGTGTTTGAGTGGTGTGAGAAATTTCAATCTTGGAGAACCAATACTTTCGTTATAAAAAATTACTAAATATAGTCCTGTTCTGATCTCCAAGGATATGGAGATTTTCTGTATGATCCCCAGTAATTTGGACAAACTGTTTTTTCTGCTCGGTGAGAAGTAACCAACTACATTACCGACTGTCAAAAATTCTCCGGAAGAAGAAACTTGTGAACGCGAAGAGAGTTCACTCGTGTTGATACTTGACCTTTCGTCGATATCCGAGAGTCGGAACATAGTAATGCATTACCGCAAGCCAGCTCTGTAACTGTTGAAGATACAAAATTTCATTCCAACTTCTTTTTTCAACGTTAATCGTTCGTGAGGCAATCGTGGCTTCTCGTGGGAGCAATCAAACGTTACCGAACTCATTCTTAACTGGAAAAATGAGAATTGATCATTATCGGTAAGTTAGAAACTGGTCTTCGATTTTAGGTTTGCATGTAATAATCGTTTTGGGTCATGCGGAGTGGATTGTTAGGTTAACAAAAACGTTAGTAAGATCAGTGTCAGGGAAAATACTAAAAGACCTCTATTATCGGCAGAGACTTGAAAAAAAATAGATACTCTGGGCTAAATATATGACATGAACAACAATGAAAGTAGAGGATTAGTGACCACAAAACGATTTCGCATAAAATAAAATCCGATCCATGTTTTTTTTGCATTTTCCCACTCTAATTTTGCACTTCCGGCAAAAACTCCGGCATATTCGTAATCAGCGGAAAATTTCCGATCAAATATACCCTTTTAATACTTGAAAAACGGAAAAAAATTTTTTTCGACCTCCCAGGCCCATTTTGCCGGAATCTCAAAAATCACGATATTTCAAAAGAACGTAGAGTGAGCTTCTCGTAGGCGATCGGGATACATTT